>PKML01021855.1:512241-612553 GCA_002933935.1 Eutrema yunnanense | reverse complement strand
AGTGAGGATGAGCCTCCAGAGACTCACTTAACCCTTTCAACAATTACACGAAATAACAACCAACAGCCTAGACCTAAAACGAGCTCAAATAAGGTTTCACGCAATACTCTTTTTAATACTCTTTCTCCTTTCAACATGTAATCTCTTTTCTCAGTACTCAGCCTTTCTCAGTACTCAACCTTTCTCAGTAATCAACTTTTCTCAGTACTTAACCTTTGTTTCCGGTTCTCAAACAATGCACTCTACCAGTGCTCGCACACAATCTAACACGGTGTGAATTTCCAGGCTCTCCGGCCGTTTCTCATAACATGGCTCTCCGGCCTAGAGCACGGGATAGCTCTTTTTAACCCCGTTGGAAGCCTACCAGACTGCTGGTCTCGGGTCCATCAATCAAATCGAACCACTGATCCCTCACAGTGTCGAGGACCTAACAATTACTAATATCTCAAGCAATACCGCTTTATCCTAACACGCAAACATTCATCTAGGTACAAGACTCAGAAGCCGGACAATGCAACAAGCAAACCAGATAGTTCAATCTGGTACCAGCAATCAAATCCTAACTCAAATACTCTAGCCTTTTACCCATTACCCATTACCCAACGCGACATGTAAAAAGGCAGCAACGGTTTAAGAATAGGCTAATGACATCAAATCGAATAATGGAAAAAGGGAAAAACGCAACACGTTCTCACCTGACTGCATGCGGTGGAGAAAGAGGAGGAGACGGTGAAGGTGACGTGACCAGCTCGCCTCTGGTCCCATCAGAAGAACTCGGTGATGGAGGTGGAGAGGCAGATCCGGTACGTTTCACTGGAATGATCATATCTTCTGACTCGGGTCTTTGATTCAGATGATCTCGGTCTTCAAAGAAAGAAGACACTCGGGGCTTCGGTTTGATAGGTATAATATCTTCTGCTTCGCTGTGGTTCGTCGGGAAATGGCCCGCAAAGTGACGGCGGCGGTTAGGGTTTTCTGGTGAACGGCAGATCCGACACCCGTCACTGGAATGACGATATCTACAGACTCAGGTCTCCGTTCCGGTAAAACCCAGTCTTCCTGGAACGATAAGATCCGGGGCTTCGATTTGATATGTTTTATGTCTTGTGGTTCTTCGCGGTCCGCCCGGAAATACCTCTGCAAGGTGGCTGACGGTTACTACGCGGAAGAGAGACAAGGAGGAGGCTGATCTCGACGGTGAGGAAGAGAGAGCGAGGAGGAGGCGACGCCGGTGGAGGAGAGAAGTCACGCAGGGAGAGAGAGAGAGCAAGGAGGCACGGTGAGAGAGAAGAGAAAGAGAGACTAGGGTTTATTTGGCCTCGCTTTAGGTTTATATACGGGCCTCGATCCGGTTTAGGGAAAAATTAAAATTTGGACTGGTTTGGATTATCACATTATCCCACCCTTGAAGAGGATTCGTCCTCGAATCCAAGAAAATAAGTCCGTGACAGAACGAAACGGAAAAGAATCGTTTCAGAATGAAACAAAAAAGGTCACAGATAAGTACGGAAGAGAATGCAAGAAAAGAACGAAAGAGCGGGAATACAAGCAAGGTGGAACGGAAATGCACCTAAAGGAGAAGGTTGCTAGAACGGCTGACGGATACACAAACGAGAGGAAGGACCAGGAGAAATCGTTATTAAAACCAAAACATTTTCCTTATTAATATAAAAGAGGAGTAGAACATTTTTGGCAAAACACTAAGTCGGAAAGGAAACGAAAACCAACACGAAAGTTAACTAAATCCTAAGAAAGAAAAACAACACCAAATAATGAAAATGGAAAATAAAACTAAGTTATACTCCTAAAAAAAACGAAATTTTTTTTTTCCTAGCCACTAAAGGATTCTTCCGATGGGTCCTGGCAAAGGGGTTGCGGCTGAAACAGAACAAATAAGAAAAGCAACACTATTAGATCGTGGTCCATGTTGTTGTTGGTCTCGGTTTGAAATCATACATAATAAAATCATAACTCGAAGAAAATATTTTTATTTATTTTTGTAAAACGATTTCAAACTTTGGGCGCGACCACTCTAGGACAGCGCTAGAGTGATCTAATCCTGGGCTCTGATACCACTTATAACGCTCCGACCGCCCCCTACCAGTGGGCCCCACGCCCTCTCTCGGCCCGTGGGCCCACCCTCGTCCGACGGCTGGTGCGGTAGTCCGGGAGGCTCGTAAGACTTGTTTACTGACCCTGCAATCACCAAGTGATCTTTCCCCGTGTTTTGTCCTCACTCGCACGGTACCGCAAATCACTTCCCGGTAGGTCACCCATCCTTAAATTTTTCCAGCTCAAGCACGCTTAACTCTGGAGTTTTCTCTGGACAAGTGACCGAAAAGATAAGTGCACTTTGGTGACATAGGTAGCCAAATGAATTCTTATAAGTCTCTCCGCATATACCAGAAATCGGGATGTTACAATCACCCCCACTCACAGAGCGCAACGTCCTCGTTGCGCACCAGGACCGTTACCCTGGACGGTGTGAGCCCACATGACTCCACACACGTTTTTGGGTTCGGCTCTGATACCACTTTGTAACATCCCTATCCCAGGCCTCTAGAAATAACCGATAATCAGGCATGTTCGGTGCACCAGTGGCCAGAAACACATGATCGCCAGGAAAACACCCGGTAACAACAACGACACTATCCCAACTAACCTGAAAGAAAACAAGGGGAGAGGGTTGAGTAATCAAGATTACCAAGTGAGGATGTGCCTCCAGAGACTCACTTAACCCTTTCAACAATTACACGAAATAACAACCAACAGCCTAGACCTAAAACGAGCTCAAATAAGGTTTCACGCAATACTCTTTTTAATACTCTTTCTCCTTTCAACATGTAATCTCTTTTCTCAGTACTCAGCCTTTCTCAGTACTCAACCTTTCTCAGTAATCAACTTTTCTCAGTACTTAACCTTTGTTTCCGGTTCTCAAACAATGCACTCTACCAGTGCTCGCACACAATCTAACACGGTGTGAATTTCCAGGCTCTCCGGCCGTTTCTCATAACATGGCTCTCCGGCCTAGAGCACGAGATAGCTCTTTTTAACCCCGTTGGAAGCCTACCAGACTGCTGGTCTCGGGTCCATCAATCAAATCGAACCACTGATCCCTCACAGTGTCGAGGACCTAACAATCACTAATATCTCAAGCAATACCGCTTTATCCTAACACGCAAACATTCATCTAGGTGCAAGACTCACAAGCCGGACAACGCAACAAGCAAACCAGATAGTTCAATCTGGTACCAGCAATCAAATCCTAACTCAAATACTCTAGCCTTCTACCCATTACCCATTACCCAACGCGACATATAAAAAGGCAGCAACAGTTTAAGAATATGCTAATGACATCAAATCGAATAATGGAAAAAGGAAAAAACGCAACACGTCCTCACCTGACTGCATGCGGTGGAGAAAGAGGAGGAGACGGTGAAGGTGACGTGACCAGCTCGCCTCTGGTCCCGTCAGAAGAACTCGGTGATGGAGGTGGAGAGGCAGATCCGGTACGTTTCACTGGAATGATCATATCTTCTGACTCGGGTCTTTGATTCGGATGATCTCGGTCTTCAAGGAAAGAAGACACTCGGGGCTTCGGTTTGATAGGTAAAATATCTTCTGCTTCGCTGTGGGTCGTCGGGAAAACGGCCCGCAAAGTGACGGCGGCGGTTAGGGTTTTCTGGTGAACAGCAGATCCGACACCCGTCATTGGAATGGCGATATCTGCAGACTCAGGTCTCCGTTCTGGTAAAACTCAGTCTTCCTTGAACGATAAGATCCGGGGCTTCGATTTGATATGTTACAGTTCTTGTGGTTCTTCGCGGTCCGCCAGGAAATCCCTCTGCAAGGTGGCTGACGGTTCCTGCGTGGAAGAGAGACAAGGAGGAGGCTGATCTCAACGGTGAGGAAGAGAGAGCGAGGAGGAGGCGACGCCGGTGGAGGAGAGAAGTCACGCAGGGAGAGAGAGAGAGAGCAAGGAGGCACGGTGAGAGAGAAGAGAAAGAGAGAGAGGAGAAAAAGAGAGACTAGGGTTTATTTGGCCTCACTTTAGGTTTATATACGGACCTATACAAGCAAGGTGGAACGGAAATGCACCTAAAGGAGAAGGTTGCTAGAACGGCTGACGGATACACAAACGAGAGGAAGGACCAGGAGAAATCATTATTAAAACCAAAACATTTTTCTTATTAATATAAAAGAGGAGTAGAACATTTTTGGCAAAACACTAAGTCGGAAAGGAAACGAAAACCAACACGAAAGTTAACTAAATCCTAAGAAAGTAAAACATCACCAAATAATGAAAATGGAAAATAAAACTAAGTTATACTCCTAAAAAAAACGAAATTTTTTTTTCCTAGCCACTAAGACCATCCTCATTAGAGACTCAAGACATATGTCTTCCCGTTTTAAAAAAAAAAAAAATTGTTTTTTTATGTCGCGACCAATGGCGTCGCGACACGTGTGCAACTTTTTGTCTGAGACATATGTCTCGGGCGAGACATATGTCTCAGATGGAGATGCTCTAAAGGATTCTTCCGATGGGTCCTGGCAAAGGGGTTGCGGCTGAAACAGAACAAATAAGAAAAGCAACACTATTAGATCATGGTCCATGTTGTTGTTGGTCTCGGTTTGAAATCATACATAATAAAATCATAACTCGAAGAAAATATTTTTATTTATTTTTGTAAAACGATTTCAAACTTTGGGCGCGACCACTCTAGGACAGCGTTAGAGTGATCTAATCCTGGGCTCTGATACCACTTATAACGCTCCGACCGCCCCTACCAGTGGGCCCCACGCCCTCTCTCGGCCCGTGGGCCCACCCTCGTCCGACGGCTGGTGCGGTAGTCTGGGAGGCTCGTAAGACTTGTTTACTGACCCTGCAATCACCACGTGATCTTTCCCCGTGTTTTGTCCTCACTCGCACGGTACTGCAAATCATTTCCCGGTAGGTCACCCATCCTTAAATTTTTCCAGCTCAAGCACGCTTAACTCTGGAGTTTTCTCTGGACAAGTGACCGAAAAGATAAGTGCACTTTGGTGACATAGGTAGCCAAATGAATTCTTATAAGTCTCTCCGCATATACCAGAAATCGGGATGTTACAATCACCCCCACTCACAGAGCGCAACATCCTCGGTGCGCACCAGGACCGTTACCCTGGACGGTGTGAGCCCACATGACTCCACACACGTTTTTGGGTTCGGCTCTGATACCACTTTGTAACATCCCTATCACAGGCCTCCGGAAATAACCGAGAATCAGGCATGTTAGGTGCACCAGTGGCCAGAAACACATGATCGCCAGGAAAACACCCGGTAACAACAACAACACAAGGACATGATCCCAACTAACCTGAAAGAAAACAATAGGAGAGGGTTGAGTAATCAAGATTACCCAGTGAGGATGAGCCTTCAGAGACTCATTTAACCCTTTCAACAATTACACGAAATAACAACCAACAGCCTAGACCTAAAACGAGCTCAAATAAGGTTTCACGCAATACTCTTTTTAATACTCTTTCTCCTTTCAACACGTAATCTCTTTTCTCAGTACTCAGCCTTTCTCAGTACTCAACCTTTCTCAGTACTCAACTTTTCTCAGTACTTAACCTTTGTTTCCGGTTCTCAAGCAATGCACTCTACCAGTGCTCGCACACAATCTAACAAGGTGTGAATTTCCAGGTTCTCCGGCCGTTTCTCATAACATGGCTCTCCGGCCTAGAGCACGGGATAGCTCTTTTTAACCCCGTTGGAAGCCTACCAGACTGCTGGTCTCGGGTCCATCAATCAAATCGAACCACTGATCCCTCACAGTGTCGAGGACCTAACAATCACTAATATCTCAAGCAATACCGCTTTATCCTAACACGCAAACCTTCATCTTGGTGCAAGACTCACAAGCCGGACAACGCAACAAGCAAACCAGATAGTTCAATCTGGTACCAGCAATCAAATCCTAACTCAAATACTCTAGCCTTCTACCCATTACCCATTACCCAACGCGACATATAAAAAGGCAGCAACGGTTTAAGAATAGGCTAATGACATCAAATCGAATAATGGAAAAAGGGAAAAACGCAACACGTCCTCACCTGATTGCATGCGGTGGAGAAAAAGGAGGAGACGATGAAGGTGACGTGACCAGCTCGCCTCTGGTCCCGTCAGAAGAACTCGGTGATGGAGGTAGAGAGGCAGATCCGGTACGTTTCACTGGAATGATCATATCTTCTGACTCGGGTCTTTGATTCGGATGATCTCGGTCTTCAAGGAAAGAAGACACTCGGGGCTTCGGTTTGATAGGTAAAATATCTTCTGCTTCGCTGTGGTTCGTCGGGAAAACGACCCACAAAATGACGGAGGCGGTTAGGGTTTTCTGGTGAACGGCAGATCCGATACCCGTCACTGGAATGGCGATATCTGCAGACTCAGGTCTCCGTTCTGGTAAAACTCAGTCTTTCTGGAACGGTAAGATCCGGGGCTTCGATTTGATATGTTAAATGTCTAGTGGTTCTTCGCGGTCCGCCGGGAAATCCCTCTGCAAGGTGGCTGACGGTTCCTGCGCGGAAGAGAGACAAGGAGGAGGCTGATCTCGACGGTGAGGAAGAGAGAGCGATGAGGAGGCGACGCCGGTGGAGGAGAGAAGTCACGCAGGGAGAGAGAGAGAGAGCAAGGAGACACGGTGAGAGAGAGAGAGAGCAAGGAGACGCGGTGAGAGAGAAGAGAAAGAGAGAGAGGAGAAAAAGAGAGATTATGGTTTATTTGGCCTCGCTTTAGGTTTATATACGGGCCTCGATCCGGTTTAGGGAAAAATTAAAATTCGGACCGGTTTGGGTTATCACAATTTTTGCCTTCGAAAAACGGGTAATTATAGTCGTCCCCTCCGATCACTCCCATGAGTATCAGCGAGTCTCCACGCATTTCTCTGCAATCTAAACACCAAAAAAAAAGAGTAAAACAATTAGAAGCGAGCTCGATTCATCATAGATATGGAAGAGAAGAACAATATCAAGTATCTAACCACGAGAAGACGAGGCACAAAGGCTAGGTAAAATCTGCTTGAAGATGTTAAGCTGAACACTTAAACTAACATTGGTGAAATCAGATTCAATTCCTTTTGCCAAAAGAAACGCACGATCCAAGGCGGTTGCTCCATACACCGCGAAATTGATCCCTTTCTCGAAGCTCACGTTTTGAGATCCGAAGTAAGGTGGTACGTATGGTAGTCCCAAGAATTCGGCTGTTACATAAACCAAATACGAAGACAACGTCACAAAAACTTGAAAGCAAGTAAGGTTTTTTTTTTAACTTGTTGTGCAAGAAAGAAAAACCCGCAAAAGTGGTTGGTGGTCTAGTGGTCCGAATAGTGTGATTTACGTTTTAAACATTGTATTATCAACGGTTAGCTCATGCACTAGAGAGATTATGAGGCAAAAACTAGAAACTTCAGGATTTATAAAAAAAAAAACAAAACCAATTTAAAAAATAAAAAAGCAGAAAAAATGCTACAAAAACATATGTGGTTTTGCCTAAATGTCTGATAGACAGAGTGATCCCACCTTTTTTTTTTGTTCAAATATTTTATTGCGCATGGGTCCTGAATTTTTTTTTTTTATCCAAAGGGGCCCGAAATTTTTTTTTCTAACCCAGAGACCCAAAAAAAAAACATTTTGCCCCAGGCTTCTAAAAGTATAGAGTCGATGTGAAAAATTAGGTACCGATGAAGTCGATGATGAGACGGCCGTCAGAGTAACGGCCGAAGGGAGGATGGAAGAAGGTTTCTCCGTAAGGAAGAAAGGCGGCTTGAGGAAGATAACTTACGTCGGAGAGACGGACATAATTTCCGGTATCGGAGATTGAATCGCCGAAGCTGATGATCGATTTATAACGCCGACACGGTGGTTCAGATGAGTCAACGATGATGGTGGAGGATAAGATGAAGAGGAGGAAGCTTGAGATGAGCTTGTTCAATGGAGAAGCCATGGGAGAGTCGTCATCGCTCATTGTCTCTGACACGCAAGAGTTGAAGCATAAAGAAAGAGTAGTAAATTGGCGAAAATGGTCGTGTTTATGAGTGACTTGTCAATTGCGTATGGTTGAAGAAATGAAGTAACTTGAGAAACGTCCACACCTGTTGTGCGCTACGTTACAAAATTGGATATTCGATTCTAAACAGAAATCGTGAAAAAGAAAAGGATGTGTTCCTTTTCTAAGCCTTTGGTTTGTGTGCCCAAAGGCCAAAGTGATCTATTTTTGGATCACTTTAATTTCGAAAAAATCGCATAAATTTCAACTTCTTCGTCCAAAAAAAGAAGAAATTTCAGCTTCTTGTAGCAAATACTCTACGATTTTGAAGAAATCTCACAATTGATTGTGATTCCATTTAAATTGTAATCTTAAATAATAATATATATTTGAACATTTGATGAGGACATCGACCCAAAGGACATCCCAAGCATTATGCCCACTGTCCAAGAAGGAGCTATGACGCGTTCTAGGATCAAACAACTAAGGAATAGATACAAGAAAGCCTTACACACCTATATCAACTCCCTAGAATCCACGGATCCATTGCTACCTGACCTAAATGTCATATCCGGACATAACAACCTATTAGAGCCAGTTTTGGCCGAGAAGAACAAAATAGCCGAGGAAAAACTGATCGCATCAGTTTTAGCCGAGACAGGAGACTTAGCCGAGGGAAACCAGGCCATATCAGTTTTAGCCGAGAGAAAGGTCACCAATTCAGTTTTAGCCGATAGAAATCCCATCGCATCAGTTTTAGCCGAGAGAGAGTTGGGCGAGACAGTTTTAGCCGAGACGAATCCCATTAGCTTAGAAAACCTCCAGAACGATGGTCTCGCCAAGACAGGTAAATTTCATCGACTAAACACATACTCTAAGACTAATGGTCCAGTTGGATTGGTGAGAAATAGTTCAGGAACCAAGTCCCTTCACACCCAACTCAACTTAGCCGAGAGGAGCCAAATGGAGCAAGAAGAGGAGATTTCAGCTGAGGGAGAGCAAGAACTCGACGATCAAGACTCACCTCACTCAGAAAGCACCAAAGGAAGCTCCTACAACATAGATCAAGATAAAGACGCACTTTCACCAGGACCATCTTCAAGAAGCATGCAAGCGGCTCCTTGGGCGTCTACTCATCAATGTAAGCTTTTCAATTATTCTATTGTGCTTGCAGGTGGTTCCAACATGATCAACGACTAAAGACTTCATCATCTCGTCGTCCTTAGTCATTTTTAAGAGTCGCTCATAAAACTTTCCTATTATGGATTAAATGAAACGATGAGCTTTGTTTTGTTTTAGTTTACGGTTTTCTTGTTTTGTTTTAGAACTGCGTGTTGTTTTTCTTTCAAAGTCCTGTTGTTTTGAGTCTTTGCTTTCTTTGAGTCGAACCCTAGTAGGTTCAAGCCGACGAGCCCCTTTATAAGGTTCCTTTGCGGCATTGTAGTTCCTAACCTTTTTACCTATCAATAAAATAACGCAGTTCATCTTCAAGCTTGCATCTTGAACACCCTTGTTCTTGGCTTTGTTTGTGCGATTCAAACAAGTCTAGATCCTTCACCGTATCAAAGGCTCATCAAATCTTTGTGTCGTGAACTCATTCCATCAACATATCACATCTTAATCCCACACGAGAGGGCGACCGCCTACGTGTCAGATTGCTTCCACCTTCGATCATTCAACGAGTCTAGGAGAGGGCGACCGCCTGCCTTGCTCACCATCACTATCCTCTTGACGTGAGAGCCACCACCGGTTCTTACATCAACATTTTTCTAGCATGAATATATTGTTCATACCTACTCCATATCTGTGGAGGAGAAAAATAGTAGTATGATTGAATATAGAGTCTAACCATATTTCAATGAGATGCGTACAAAATTCGACCATAAAATGAATGATTTGATAATGTGGTATGAGTGAGAAACACAATTATTGGGTTTGAAACTGTGTAGGAGTAGGTGAGGGAGTATGGTCATGGAACTTGTCACTTTGGTAGTTGAGGTAGCTGTGTGTCCTCAAGCCATTGATTTTGCCCTTTTTTACATATATTGGCCCCAAAAGTTTATGTTGGAATCTACACATACCACAAATAAAATCTATTAGGCATATGGCGACACTTGAAATTACATAAATAGCCCTTGTTCATCCTTCTCGCCTACCTCCTTTCTTCCACCACCAAACACTCTCGCTCTCTCATCTCGATAATGATAACAACCTCCACGTCAGCTTCCGTTACCTCCGCGTCTACTACTCCTCCTCCTCTTCCGCCGTCGCCGGAAAAAACCCATCCTCCGTCGTTTCCGCCTCTCTCTCCACCGCTCTAGTCCACTATTACACCCTCGCCGGCTCTCTCCGTCGCTCCGAGTCCGGTAACCGCTTCGAACTATACTGCTGCGCTGGTCAAAGCGTCCCTCTAGTCAACGCTTCTGTTAACTGTACGCTCGAATCCGTCGGGTATTTGGATGGACCCGATCCAGGTTTCGTCGAGAGATTGGTACCGGATCCGACCCGGGAGGAGGGAATGCTCAATCCATGTATCCTCCAGGTCACGACGTTTCAGTGCGGTGGTTGGGTTCTAGGAGCGGCGATTCACCACGCGATCTGCGACGGGTTAGGTTCGAGTCTGTTCTTCAACGCAATGTGATACGATCCTGGAACGTATCTAAAGAAGGAGATGAGGAACAGAAGAACTGAAGAAGGAGAATCGAGAGAGAGAGAGAGTAGAGAGAAGAAGCTTAAAGAGTTTTCATAAGATAATCGATAAACCTTCACACAGCAATCTCAGGCTACATATAAACCAGAAACGTAAATGAAACTAAAGTAGTCATGGGCCATAAGCCATATCAAGCCCACCTAATTATTCAAATGAACCCACACCGAGAGCCCAATGATAAGAACTTATCACAATGGCCGAGTTAGCCCGCGGAGCGACTCAGATCTCGATCGAACCGGTTTGGGACAGAGAACGTCTGCTCGGTCCAAGAGACAAGCCTTGGGTTGGAGCTCCGGTTCGTGACTTCCTGAGCCTGAACAAGGACTTTGATCCATACGGACAAAGCATTGGAGACGTCAAAAGAGACTGCTTCCTCGTGACCGACGAGTCTTTGGACCGATTCAAGGCTTTGTTGCTCGAGAAATCGGGTTCGAATTTCACCACATTCGAAGCTCTTGGTGCTTACATTTGGCGTGAAAAGTAAGTAACCGTTTGGATGTTTATTTTTTGATCAAGTTTGTTTGATCTGAAACAAGAAAAGTTTCGGAATTTCAGGGTAAGAGCTGCAAAGATTGGTGAAGACGAGAATGTGAAGTATGTGTATTCGATAAATATAAGGAGGTTGATGAATCCACCTTTGCCTAGAGGCTACTGGGGAAACGGATGTGTGCCAATGTATGCTCAGCTTAAAGCTGTAGAACTCATGGAACAACCCATTTGGAAAACCGCAGAGCTCATCAAACAGAGCAAATCCAATGCGAGTGACGAATACGTGCGCTCCTTTATCGACTTCCAAGAGCTGCACCACAAGGACGGGATCAATGCCGGTACAGGTAAAGAAATATCATCATGATTTGTTTGGGAAACTAAAAGGAAAAAATCAAAACATAGTTTCATGCTTGCTTTTCGGGGTTATATAAAACCAGGAGTGACTGGATTCACGGACTGGCGATACTTAGGGCATTCAACTGTGGATTTCGGATGGGGAGGACCTGTGACGGTTTTGCCACTATCAAACAAGCTGCTTGGAAGCATGGAACCATGCTTTTTCTTGCCATATTCTGCTGATGCTGCAGCTGGAAGCAAGAAGGACAGTGGGTTTAAGGTTTTGGTAAATCTACGCGAATCCGCAATGCCCCAGTTCAAGGATGCCATGGATAAGTTCCACAAGGGTGAATTTGTGCTGTCTTGATCACCGACAAAGCGACCTCTACTGTACCCACAATAAAACAGAAACACAACCACAAAAACAATCAACCATTTGTATAACTTTTTGGTTTCATCACAGAACATATGTTTTTGAGCTCGCTGTATTTGAATTGAAGAATAGCATGATTGAGGGAAGCCTTACTGAATGTTTCATAAATATCACTTCTGTAAAACACTCAGTTGCAAAAAGTCTCATCCCCAATCAATCTTCTACAAATGGACCAAACCGAAAACCCTGATAAATCTCAGGCTCTGATTCAATATACCTTCATTGAGTTCTCTCGATCCAACTACGACCAATATTTTTGGGTATCTTTCTAGCTTTCATCACATCTCGAATCTCGCTCACATTTTCCCATTTACCAGCAGAAGCTAAAACATTGGATAATGCTATATAAGCTCCAGGTCTTTTGTCAGCATTCAGTTTAAAAAGCTCATTTGCAGCTATTCTTGCGAGGTCCACATTACTGTGCAGTCTACAAGAACTGAGAAGAGCAGCCCAAACATCTGAGTTAGGCCTTTCCGGCATCGCCCTAACAAATTCCAAAGCTTTGTTCAAATCTCCAGCGCGTCCCATGAGATCAACCATGCAAGCATAGTGTTCCATCTTTGGTTTCATGGAATAATCTCTCTGCATGCTCTCAAAGATCTCATAGCCTTTCTCAACTAAACCAGAATGTGAACAAGAAGAGAGAGCTCCGAGAAAGGTTACATAATTGGGTTGGATATGGAAATCCTTCATCCTAGTGAAGAGTTCGAGTGCTTCCTCAGGGTTTCCGTTCTTTCCATACCCATCAATCATCGAAGTCCACGAAAACACGTTTTTCTCTTGCATTTGGTCAAAGACTCTTCTTGCATCATCGATTCCTCCACATTTCGCATACATGTCTAACAAAGAGCTCCCCATTTTGATATGTGTATAGACTCCACTCTTCATAATCTGAGCGTGCACTTGCTGACCAACTTCACGGGCTGTCAAAACCGAACACGCTCCAATCACGCTAGCAAACGATGAAATATTTGGATGGAAACCGGCTCGTTGCAACAAAATATACATGTCAACCGCTCTCTCAGCAGTTTCAGCTGATCTGCTGAAACCTTCCACCATAGCATTGTAAACTACAATATCCTTCACACTGGTTGTATTGAAAATCACTTCAGCATCCTCCACAAAACCTTGATTCATGTAACCTGAGATCATTGATGTAGAACAAACGACGTTCTCATCTTTCATCGTTTCGAATACAGTCCTTGCACACTCCAGCTTCCCACTCTTCACATAAGCATCCACAAGTGCAGTGATTAATACATCATCTAGTTCAACGTCGCATTTTACAACCCGGGCATGGATCAACCTGCATAAGCTACGCGGCAGAATCATAGTCGAGCCAAGGCTACTAGATGCCTTTAGAAGCATAGAAAGCGTGTACCCGTCTGCCTTTTCCATAGAGTAGGCCATCCGTTGAACGAGGAGAAGAAAGTCTTTTACCAATCCATGCTTCAAGTACCCACTAATCAAGTAGTTGTAGGCCGACAATGTTGGCTTGGGTAATTCGTCGAACACTTGGCGTGCATAACTCAGGCAGCCACATTTTAGATGCAGAATGAGTAGTTTGATGGATATGTTCAAATCTGGTCTAAACCCAGTTTTGATGATATCGGCGTGAATCTTCTTCCCAGCTTTTGGGGACGGAGAATTGATGTGTTCTTGGAGAGCTCCCGCGATGCTTATCGCAGGTGAGAGAGAAGAAACGTACGGGAATGTTGTGTAGTGATTCGACGCGAAAATCCGAGGTGAGACCGATTCGAATCTAAAGATTCTCATCCCTTACATTACCTGATCTAAAGATGGACAGAGGTTTTGTTTACACTTGTTGGTAATCTATGAGTTTTTTCTGTTGAAGAGTCTGTTTTGGTTTTAGAGAAAGTATACAACTTTAAACTCTTTAAATATTCAGCTTCATTATAAACAAGAACATTTACACTTTTCCACAAATGAGAATCTGACAAGCTCCAATTTTCTCGTATCAAAATGTCAGCCAAAAACACAAGGAGCATGCAGGAACTCTGTTCATTAAGATGCGATATCATTCAGCGCAGAACATCTGCCCAAGACCATCTATACAGTGACCCCATTAAGACTTTCAGCAATCAAGTGTCAACCGATATAATTACATCCACAAAGTACATTTGCTTTCATCCGGTGAATCACATTTGCTGCACCTTTTTCTGCTGCCACCAGGACTGTGGGAAACGAAAAGCATACAACCTACATCAGTTGATTTCCGGACAACACAAAAGAAATCATCTATTCGAGTTTCAACAACAGTTATGCATTGACTGAATACATCAACAACAGGGCATTTGGTCTAGTGGTATGATTCTCGCTTTGGGTGCGAGAGGTCCCGAGTTCGATTCTCGGAATGCCCCACTGATTTTTTTTAAAGTGGATGATTTGAATTCAAGCAGAGAATTGCGTAGAAAAACAAATCCTAAGTTAGTCCTAGTTTTGTCACAGATCTTGTTCCAAGTGAGGACCATCCCTTTAAGTTTAGCAATAAAAACAGTAAGACTCAAAGTTTCACTACTAAGTGCTTAATGCAAAGGAAAAGAAGAACATACAGCTGTTTCACGTCCAATAAGTATAGGGAGGACTGTCATGTTTAATAAGCAGTTGGATTGACAAAGAATGAGCTGCAGAAACTGCAAACAAATTGTGATTAAGCATCGAGCACAAAAGCAAAGCAAAGCAACAATTCTCCCAAGGAAAGGAAATAATGCAAATAGAAATCTTTAACTAAACAGCATAAGAAACAGGGCATTCGGTCTAGTGGTATGATTGAGTTCGATTCTCGGAATTCGTCTTTAACTTTTTGTAAAACATATGTTCTAAATGACAGCTCAGAATTATTGCATACAAACTTGGATTTGTCACAGATCACATTCATCATCTGAACAATGTGTGTTTACAAACATTGATTCAATATGATTCCTATCAGAGGAACATTGATTCACAAACAATCCACCAGAAAATCACAAACATTAATTCGCCAGAAAATCAAGTGATAGAATTTTCTGATGGTTTCAGTAACATGATGAGTTGAATTTAAGCCAACTATAAGTTTCCAGATTCATATAGGAGACGTGACAACCGAACAACACACCTTTACATTTGCATTCGTAGCAAATAAAAACCTGCGAAGCAGTAAAGAGAAAATACTTACCCACTCAAGTAGAAGAAACTCATCACGAACCATTGATTCTCGCTTCAGCTGTAAGGTTCTCCAAACTCCGAGTAACCTGACGCCGAAGACGGAATTCTTCAATCATGCCACATTTCAGGTGGATTCAATCATTTTTTTGATATGCTGCTTCATGAGGCACGCCCACCACTTGTTCGACGAAATCTCTAGACCACGAAGTGGTGGGCGTGCCTCATTATCCGATGGATACGCTCAGATCGGCTCGGAAATTCGACGAGACGAGCGTGAATCTTCTGCCCCGACGAAATCATTGTCTCGTGCCGGAACGCAGAACGATGACGAGCGAGAGGAAAGACTATGCTGTTCATTAATGTATGCATGTATTAGAGAGTTAGTCCAATCTGGTTTAACTGAACCGAAATTGTATCAAAATAACCGGACCAGTTGGAAAATAAATAAAATTCTATTGCTGTTATAAACTATCGGTTTATATAAGATGAGGTATATATATATATGTATATATATTATAACTATTATTATATGTTTGGTGAGAGAAAGAGAGGTGAAGTGAGAGAGACGAGAGAATAAGCGAGAGGGAGATGAGAGAGAGAAGGTTTTTCTTCTTATTATTATTACTGCTGTGTTTTTACATAGTATGTGACTCTATTTATAGGCACAATGAAAGTATAAAATATTGAAGTAAGTCCGTAAGTTTTGAGGTGGTGAATGGATAAACATTATCCACTTCTTAACACTCCCCTTTGATTATCCATCATTATTAATATATTACGTACTGTCTCGTTAAAAACTTTATTATAGAAATACCTATTGGATAAAAACCATGACAAGGGAAAAAGAGTACAGTGACGCAATCTCCCCTTGAAATGATGGATATAGCATTCTCTTCAAAAATCCCATAGATGACGCAGTCTCCCTCGGATAAATGAATCTTGACCTTTACATCATTGGAATTATAACACTCTCCTTTGGTCTCTTGGATGTGTATCTTTTTGCGTAGTTTTTGATGTCTCGTTAAAAACTTTATCCTGGAAAAACCCAATGGGGCAAAAACCATGACAAGGAAAAAAAGAGTACATCCACGCACACCATCATACTTCTCCTCCTAGAAGTGTTCCTCTTTAGATTTCTATCTTTTGCGTGTTCCTTGCTGCCTTGTTAAAAACCTTGTTATAGAAAAACCCGGTGGGACAAAAACCATAGCAAGGGAAAAAGAGTGCAGCCACGCACTTCATTACATTTCTCATGGCCATTTGCCATTTCTCCCAGTCAGGCCTTTTCTAGCATTCTTACACTGACTTTGGGTGTTGATCATCATTTTCATGATCAATTTCTTTGGATACAAATAATGAGAAAATTCCATCATTATCTTCTATTTCATATATATCCCATAATTTTCGTCTTGGGCATAGTTAATGGAAAATCTCATATTTTTCTGTATCATGTTCATCTTCTGGATGAATCTCTTTATGTTGTTCTCTTTGAACATTTTCATATATGTCTTCTTGACATTTTTCTTTATATGGTTTCTTCTGAAACCTTTTTACAAATGTCTTCGGGACATTTTTCTCTATATGGTCATTTTGGAACCTTTTCACAAATATATTTCCAAACTCTTTAATCCCATTGTATTATTCTACTCGTGATAACTCTTCAAGAGTTTTGATGATCATCATTCTTTAATTCGATCGAGTAGTGTTCCCGGGAACATAATTATGATATTATTAATCATTCAGGGATTAATTCCTCTAGAGGTTAAATCCATCATGGATTAAATCCTTCAAGGATTTTTCACATAGAGTCGCAATACAAGACATTTTGTCCATTCCTCTTTTTGGACAAATACATACTCTTTTGATATTTGGACTTTTGGTCCAAAATGTTTTCTTTCTACTTGATTGCCTCTTTTTACTTTTTGGCCAAATATTTTTCTTTATACACGCATCCATAGAGGTAGATTCATGATCCTCATTAATTACATCTCACATGCTATATTATTTAGACAAGTATTTTGTCTTTGGTTCCACTTTTCCCGTAATGACATGGTTAATCGAGATCTCTTTATCATTATCATCGATTTCATTCAGGTACCTGATTATATTATTAACCATATCAACGATCTCTTCAAGAGATTAATCCTCTTTCCAACAACCATGAGGATTTTATATTTGGAACCAAAGTAGTCTATCACGTTTCTTACGTGCCATAGACTCATATAGACCGTCCTTCAGGGACATTTATTTTTCAGTGGACCTCAGTTGGGATATGAGATTTTCTTTTTCACTCATTATGAACTTCAGGTTCATATTCATTAGGATCCATAATAATAATTCATTTCATGAAATCTCATCCATCAACTGTTTACTGCATGCAAAACTGCATGTTCTATGCTATAACATGGAGATCATATATCACCATAATTGGTTTTGAAATCCCTTGGATTTGCTTTACTTTAAGCTCATTTTTAGTGTGAACATGAACTTCTGGATGTTCAACTTACTTTTGATTGGGATTCTTTAATTCTCCCCCTCGAGATGATGACGTTTTTCAAATCAATCCATCTCGAATTGAATCACACTCTATGACCAACAACATATCCTTTTAACCCATTTGGATCAAATATTATGCATCAAAATTTTTTGATGTAGGACTCTTAATACTCCCTTTTCAAGATGATGGTTTTCTTTTCCATTCATCTTTGACCGATTTTCAGTTTATATCGGTTATACACGGGGTATGATTCGGGAGATTGATTAAAGAAACCAAACTATTATATCCAATGAGCTTCAACCAAAAAAATTGGTGATTCATCCGTGGATACTTTTCACGATGGCTTCATTTTTAATGTTTTCTTGATGGCATACAATAGTTGAAAAAGCTTCTAGTTTTTCAACATGTATTCTCAATGATCTTATATATCATTGGAAGTATCGGGATGGCTTTAACCGGTTTATTCAATTAGTAAACTTCAGGTTTACTATTATATATACCTTTGCCATCTTTTGCTTTGTATCATTATCACATATATGCATGTCTCCATCGTGTGCTCTTCTTGAGCATTTTTCTCTTTAAGAGCATATAGTTCTTTAAGAACTTTATAGCTTTTCAAAAGCATCTAGCTCTTCCGGAGCTTCTAACTTTTTCTTTTTATGGTTCTCCGGGAACCTTTTCATTTGTCTCTCCCAATTTATTTATTTTCGGGGATTTTTGTTTTTAGAACCAATTGGCCTCCTCCTTTTCAACTGAACTCTCGGTTCATTTGCTCTATTACCATCAATTTGTTCTTCAAGAACATTAATTTTTGATGGAGCATTTACAGCGGGGATATATGATTTTGTCACCTTTTTTGTATCAGTGAACGCATCTGGTAATTGATTTGCCATATTTTGTAAGTGTACAATTTTCTGAACTTCCAGTTCGCGTTGATTCGTAGGGGGATCTAGGTGCAACAAAGACGGTGTGCACCATGTAACATCTTTTGGAATTTCTTTAATTCCTCCCCCTAACGCTGGAAATTCATCTTCATTAAAATGACAATCGGCAAAACGAGTCGTAAACATATCACCAGTTTGTGGTTCAAGATACCGAATTATACTTGGTGATGTATAACCAACGTATATACCCAAACTCCTTTGTGGTCCCATTTTTGTTCTTTGCGGTGGGGCTATAGGAACATAAACCGGACAACCAAAAACACGGAGATGGGATACATTTGGCTCCTGGCCAGATGTTAATTGTAAAGGGGAATGTTTATTATATGTGCTTGGTCTTATCTGGGCCAATGACGCAGCATGCAAGATAGCATGACCCCATATAGAAATTGGGAGCTTTGTTCTCAATATCAATGGTCTAGCAATGAGTTGCAGACGCTTAATCAAAGATTCAGTCATGCCATTTTGTGTATGTACATGGGGGACCGGATGCTCAACATCGATTCCCATTGACATACAATAGTTATTAAAGGCTTGTGAAATGAATTCACCAGCGTTATCAAGCCTAACTTTCTTTATGGCGTATTCAGGGAATTGCGCTTTCAACCTGATTATTTGGGCAATAAATTTTGTAAAAGCCGTATTTCGTGTTGTCAATAGACACACATTTGACCATCTACTGGATGCGTCAATCAATATCATAAAATATCGAAATGGCCCGCATGGTGGGTGGATATGCCCACATATATCACCATGTATTCTTTCCAAGAATACTGGAGATTCATTCCCGATTTTGGCTGGTGATGGCCGAATTATGAGTTTTCCTTGAGAACAAGCATTACATGAAAATTCATTCGATTGAAAAATCTTATGGTTTTTCAAAGGATGGCCATTAGAATTTTCCATAATTTTTCTCATCATGACTGAACCAGGGTGGCCAAGTCTTTCATGCCACACTTTAAATGTACTAGTAAATTCTGGGTTTACTGTAACATATGATTCAACTATATGAATCTTTGTGGAATATAATCCGGAGGGTAATGCTGGTAGCTCCTCTAATATAACTTTCCTTTATGGAATTAGTCATGTGATGCAATATATTCAATGTCATTCTTATTCATGGTCTCAATATGATATCCATTTCTGCGGATATCTCTGAAACTTGTTAAGTTTTTAAGAGATTCAGGGGAATATAGTGCATCTTGCACTTCAAACTTTGTTCCCCTTGGCATTGAAAAACAAGCTCTTCCAGAGCCCATAATAATCTTTGCATTTCCATATATAGTATTCACGTTTCCAGCGGAATTTTTTAAATTTAGAGAGGAGAAATACTTTTTATCTTTAAGTATTGTGTGCGTTGTAGCACTGTCTGCCAGACATAAAATCTCCATCCCGGATCTCAGATAAAATATGTGGCGGCTTAAAAGAAATATAACCGCATAGGAATATAAAATAAAAACCATAATATAAACATCAAATCAAATATGTGGCGGCTTAGCCGTCTAATATAATATTGACGATAAATAAAGTGCGATAAATAATTATTGCAAAATAATAAATTAATAAAGGGGCGGCCGAGCCGCGCTCCGATAATAATAACTGTAAAATTTTTGTCTTCTGGACGAAATTGAGAATGTCTTCAGGATATTCATTTTATGGAGGCAGAGCCTGCCATATGATCTGAGGAAACATAGTCTATCATATGATCATGATCGTGAAGGCATAGCTTATCATAACGATCGGTTCGGGGAAGGCAGCGCCTATCATCCCGAAACAATATATAAACGTAAATAGATTAAACATAAATTAAACCTAACCTTTTTCGGTATATGAACAGATCGGAAGACAATCGTGTTTTTCGGTATATGAACGGATCGTGAGACGATCGTGCTGATAACATGTTATAAACTATCGGTTTATATAAGATGAGGTATATATATATGTATATATATTATAACTATTATTATATGTTTGGTGAGAGAAAGAGAGGTGAAGTGAGAGAGAAGGTTTTTCTTCTTATTATTACTGCTGTGTTTTTACATAGTATGTGACTATTTATAGGCACAAAGAAAGTATAAAATATTGAAGTACATTTTTGAGGTGGTGAATGGATAAACATTATGCACTTCTTAACAATTGCAATTTTTCTATATTATAAGCCATAACAAAACCAAACCAAAACCAATAAAGTGAACCGAAACTAAACATTGATTTACCACAAGCGAATAACTTTCATTCGGTTTGTACAATAATTTATAAACCGAGAAATCCCAAATCTCTGAAACCCAAAATCTGGATTGGACACACCTACGCAGAACCACTTGAACCAAACTCTTGCAGAAACTAAACCGAATGTGTATGCAAACCGAATCAACTAGATTTAGATTGTTGGAACATGTCAAGTCTCAAAAGGGCAAGTTTTGCTTTCAAATTTGATCAGAATACATATACATGTATAGCACAATGTCTACACTGGAAAGTGAACCTAAGCTGTTCTCCAAATCCAAGCTTGAACGTGATTCTTGCAAAAGAATCTGTCCATAACAAGACAACTCATCAGTAAAGACTAACCAAGGTGATGAAGAAAAAAGGAGACACCTCCAATGATCTTCCAACAAACAGGAAGATTCATGGAACATTATACAGAGAATCAGTCGTATGGAGTGTCATTGTGTTCTTGCTCATCTTCTAGCAGAAGCAGACTCGTTAGTCGTTTAGGAGAACACTATTCCGGAAAAACATGTTCATTTTTATCTCCTCATCATGCTGCCCATGTTTTTCAAGCATTAATGCTTCAGATGAAATGAAAACACAACTATAGCTGAAGTAACTTTGATATCAAAATGAAAGGAAGCTTACAAAACATTCGAAAACGTGCATCAAGCAGAGTTTCCACTTCTGCAGAGTTTGGTGTTTGGATTAAACGCTCCTTCGTCCCATTAGATTCCTATCAAAAGGAATTATTCAGAGGAGATGTTGCCTTGGAAAGTGTATACAACAAAACATTCCCCTAGAACTGGAAAATTGTGCGTCTCACTTCATAAAAATAAAAGAAGGCTTGACATAATGCAGAGAATCATCCGCTTAGAACCTAAAACAATAACAAAAGAAGAAGCATGCTTTTACGGCATTAGCACAAGGCTTAGAGAATCGTCACACTGTAAAGTAAAGATATATGATTAAGCATTCCAACAGAAAAGCATAGGGAAGCAACAATTTTCTTACAGAAAGGAGAGAATGAAAATAATAAGGCATAGAAGGCATTGACTTAACAACATTACAAAACAGGGCATTTGGTCTAGTGGTATGATTCTCGCTTTGGGTGCGAGAGGTACCGAGTTTGATTCTCGGAATGCCCATTGACTTCTTCAAAACATTTGTTATAAAACTGTTTCAAGAAAGCCTAAGGAAACAAAGAGAATGCTTTAACTGAACAACATCAATAACCGGGCATTTGGTCTAGTGGTATGATTCTCGCTTTGGGTGCGAGAGGTCCCGAGTTCGATTCTCGGAATGCCCCCCATTGACTTTTTGTAACAGATGTTCTAAATGCCAGCTTAAAATTGCTTAGAAAATTAATCTTGATTCAATCCTAGATTTTTCATAGATCAACAACTGCAAACCATATGTTTCTCTTTCATTCCGGCAAGAGAAAAGAAAAACATAAACTGCCTTAGAGTTTCATTATTAAGTGCATAATGCAAAGAAAAATAAAAACATACCAATGTTTCGCGTCCAATCTGCAAGTGTTTTTAACCAGTAAGCTTCATGCAGTTAAGACCGCCACAATTTGTAAGCTGCAGAGACGGCCTTGATGCCAGCTCATAATATTGCATATGGATTTTTCTTTGGTCCTGTTTTGTCACAGATCACATTCAGCATTTCAACAATGAGTATTACCTAAAACTTCACCAATATTAAATACAAGCAATCCCCTGCAAGACTACATAACAAAAGTCAACTAATCTCTAAGAGAAAGAAGAGAATACTAATAGAAGGCTAATATTTAACAACATTAAAAAAGCAGGGCATTTGGTCTGGGTGCGAGAGGTCCCGAGTTCGATTCTCGGAATGCCCCCATTGACTTTTTTGGAAGTCTATTTCAAATGCCAGCTGATAAACTATCATAGAACTAACCTATTTTCTTTAGTGAATGAATTGTCACATGCATTTCCCTTCAACTAAAA
Organism: Eutrema yunnanense; assembly: GCA_002933935.1. NCBI lineage: Eukaryota > Viridiplantae > Streptophyta > Magnoliopsida > Brassicales > Brassicaceae > Eutrema > Eutrema yunnanense. Next base: position 589,769 of record PKML01021855.1, on the reverse strand, counting down.
GAAAGGCTATTTCAGAAAACAATTTCCCATAATGACTTTTGGTATAAGCTGCTGGAAATGCTAGTAATAGAATGAGAATCACAAGTAGAATGCGAATCACAATGCACCTTGGCTTTCACGTCCGCTGACTCACATATGCAGCAAGAAAACACTTTCTGGATAGAGGATCAATCATAGAAGATCGCTAGCTGAATGCTGCCATTTTCATCAAGAGACAACTGCAGGAAGTGAAAAGATTAAAGCCTAAAACCGGAGTCTATTTTTCAAGAACAGTTATGCACTGACTGAGTTAATCAACAAAAGGGCATTTGGTCTAGTGGTATGATTCTCGCTTTGGGTGCGAGAGGTCCCGAGTTCGATTCTCGGAATGCCCCCATTGACTTTTTTGAAGTAGATGGTCTACATTCCAGCAGGAAAATTCTTACAAAATCAGATGTTTTTTTAGTCCTACATTTCTCACAGATCTTGTGAAACAACTGAGGATCATATATCTCCCTTTCATTTCAGCAAGTGAATATCATAAACAAAAAAACTCATATTTATAATTAACTCCTTGAGGCAATGGAAAAGAAAAACATACCTCTGGTTCACGTCCAATCAATAAATCATTTTAACCAGTAAAGTTCATAACAAGGACCATCTCGTTTTGTAAGCTGCCTACTTCACAACGAATGACCTGCAGAAACAGAAAAAGAAGTGTGATTAGGCATTCCAACAGAAAAGCAAAGGGAAGCAACAGTTTTCTCACAAAGAGGAGAGAATGCAAATAGAAGGCATTAACTGAACAACAATAGAAACATGGAATTTGGTCTAGTGGTATGATTCTTGCTTTGGGTGCGAGAGGTCCCGAGTTCGATTCTCGGAATGCCTCATTGACTTTTTCTAAGTAGATGGTCACAACAATTTTTCCATATAAGTTTGTCTTTTATTGCCTGGTTTTTCAAAGACAACATTCAGCAAATTCAACCTTATAATTCATCAAAAAAAATAAAACAATCCCCCTTTAGTATTACCGCTGAAGGTCAACTAATAGAACTAGATCTAATACATGACAACAATTTAAAAACAGAATCACCAAAAATAAAATAGATAGAACTTACCCTAACTGTAAATTGCCAGCTTCATCATAAAATGCACCTCAAAAGGAAAAGTCTTGCGCGTATACTTCCAATCTTGAAACATTCTGTTAAGTCTAAAGGGCCGAACATCAATCGATTAAAATGATCCATTACATAATCTTTCTTAAATAAAGAAACAAACAAAATTACACGTATGTCCACAAGCCATCAAATTGAAGACACTTACAATTGATGTACACTGCCGGATTCTTCAGTAATGAGCAGCAAGAATAGGAAAAGGATCGAGTTCCTGCCTTTAGAACGAGTAGTCAGTGCAAATTCCTGCCTTTAGAACAAGTCTACAATGGGACTTGTTTAGATAGATTCTTCCAAAATTCATGCATGCAGAATCGAAGCCAGTCACAAACAAATAAACTGCCAACGTAGAACCAGATAAAACCAAAACCATACAATAACAGGAAAAGAGGTCTCAATACAAAGAAATGGTGGTCCTGGGGTTAACCTACTAGGGAATAAGTAAACCTAACTGAAAATGTACCACTGAAACATAGCAAATCTAGTCCAGATATAACAATGTAACTGTTGTGTGAATCTGAAATGACGGCTATCAACACAACTAATAAAAAATCATAACATAAGGTTCATAAGACAAGTTTGTTTTCAAATTTGTTCAGGATACAAATATATTCAGCACAAGTTCTACAATGGAAAATGAGCGTTTGAAGGTGAAACTGAGTTGTCCTTTAAATCCAGATTGAGGGTGATGTTTGCCTAGAACCATATCCAGCCAACTTTTCTCTGAATCACAATTAAGCATCCCGTGGAAACAACTCAGAAATGAAGTCTAGACAAAAGTTCGATATAATTATATCAAATTCAAGAATACAGACTAACCAAGATCATGAAGAGAAAGACACCCCTCCAATTATCTCCTCATAAGCAGAAGATTCATGGAAACTTGTCATGAATCTGGAGCTTCAGCGTCTGCATATATGTATATAAGCAAGTAGCCTAATTCTTCATTCACTGGTACAGAATCAGTTGTATGGAGTGTTATTGTCTTTTTGTTGATCTTCTAGTGGAAGAAGACTAGTCTAGGAAAACATCATTCGAAAAATTATGTTCATTAAGGCATACAAGTATGTTTTTCTACCAATTTAGGGTACTTAAACTTAGGGCACTGCTCGATGAAAGCAGGTGGTCTTTGATAAGTCACAGATGCAGCTCTGATCAAAATCCCGGCAGTTAAACCCCATATCATATAATCCTTATCTCCTGTTCTGTAGTCAAAGTAGTGGATCAAATACTTTTCGCCCATCCACTCTCTCTCTTCAGATCGCCGGTTCTCATCCTGAAAAAAATCAGTTCAAGCAATAATGCTTCAGAAGGAAAAACACAACTATCGCTCAAGTAACTTGATAAGAAAACAAGAGGAACCTTAAGGAACATTTCCAAGGGTGCATCAAACACAGCTTCCACTTCCGCAGGATTTGGTCTCGGATTGAATGTTTTTTTGTCCCTCAAGATTCCTATCACAGGAATTACTCTAAGGAGATGCTGTAAGATAATGAAGCGCATCATGTAAGAAAAACATCGACGAGAAAAGGAGAATTATACATCTCTCACTCACAAAAGGACAAGAAAGCTTGACATACGGCAAGGAACATTTGCCTTGGTGCCTTAAAAAAGGCTTTCTTCTGCAGTATTAACACGACTCCTACTGAAGAACATTCAGGGTCAAAAACTAGATAGCGTTTAAGAACGCCACTATAGCTACCAGATCTCTGCTACTATGATGTAATACAGCTAAGATGGAGGTTCAAGAATCAAAGCTAAATAGAGTCACTGGTAGCTTATACTATGACCTTGGCGTTCAAGCACAGATCAGCAAGACGTCTGTAACCTCCACGTCATTAGCAAACCCAAATTCTAACCTCACGAAGAACATGTATCACCAATAAGACAAGGAGAATCGGAAGCAGTTTTTGATACCTTAGACAGAAATGGTTCGAGATAAGTAACAACATCAACAAGCGAAGGTTCTAATCCAATCTCTTCATCGGCCTCTCTGGTTGCAGTCATCCCATCATCTTTATCATCCTCCTCCGCTTTACCACCTGGCAGTGAAACTTCTCCTGCAACCAAAAACACCCTTTAAACGCTATCCTGAGCAGTGAGCACAGAGTTGATAGCAACAAGCTCAAAATTAGACCAAACACACTCTGTTTTTCAGATCTCAACGACGCAGCAGGGAATGATTTCCAAGTTCAAAGACGAAAGCTTTAAACCTCAAAATCCCTTGTAATCTTATGTTATTTGGGGGCAGCGCAGAAATAATTTCTAAATCCAGTTCTACTCAAATAAAACCAAAAACGATCAGAGGACAAACGGAACAAACCCGAGTGAGTAGACAATCTGGAAGACCTCTTAGTGAGGATGACGCGCAAATCCCCACCGTCTCCTTCGAAGATACAGATCAAGACAGCCGCTCTCTTCGGCCTGAACCTTTCAGGGTCTTTCAGAATCGGAGCCATAGATTCCTGAAATCCAACCTGCGAAACCACTTTCCCGGCGGTGTCCTGATCCGCCTGCATCTCCTCGGCGTCGTCGAAGGACGAAGAAGGCGGCGGCTTGTAGAGGCGCAGTTGCTGGGCCAAGGCGGCGAGTCGAGAAGACCCACCGAAAAAGGAAGTCGTCGCCGTCACCGCAGGCTCCATGGAATTGCAGAGAAAGGTTGTGCGAGCAAGTGAGGGAAGCCTGCGATGGAGTAGAAACATCAAAATCCGATTGCGGAAAATGGATTCTGTGTGTGGCAAAATCTAATCAAATTGAAATTGGATTGGAGAAAATAGGCACCTCCTCGTGACTCACGTGTATCTCGTCGTCCTGTCCTTTCTGGCCTTCTTTCGCTCGTGGGGAAGCTTCACAAAAGTAAGAAGCTTTTTTGTTTGTGACTCACTCACGTATATTATAATAGGGAAAATACGTTTATTCAGATAAGTTTTTTAATTTCTCAACTATTTTTGTATTTAATAAAATATTTAAATTATTGTTTTTGTCCATTTTAAATTTTTAACTGTGTTCTGTTTTTTACAATATTTTAATTTTTTATACGGACATATACACGATTTAAAATATAATTATATTTAATAATAAAATATCAAAAAATAAATGTAATTCTTTAAAAAATCAAAAAATAAAAAATAATTCCGAAAAAATCAAAAAAAATTCCAAAAATATCTAAAAATAAGAAATAATAATTTTAAATAAAAATATATTATATTTTAGCTTTTGAATTAAAAATTTATAAAAACTCAAAAATACAAAAATCCAAACAAATTCTCAAAAATTTATAAAAATTCAAAATCTATGAATAACATTATTTTATTCATAAATTTTTAAATAAAAATAAAATATTATATTGTATAATCAAATATTAAAATATTTTTAATAAATAAAAAAAATATTTAATATTATATAAAAAAATATTTTATTCATACTTTAAAATGCATATGAAGTTTTTGATAGAGCATTAACCTCTAAAATATCTATAAAAATAAAATAATTTTATAAAATTTAAAATTATTTTTAAAATTATGAATAAAATACAATATAATATTTTATTTATATTAAAAAATTATGAATAAAATAATTTTATTTTCTATTAATTTTAAAATAATATTTTAAATAAAAATATAGAATAATAAATACAAATTGAAATATTTTAAAAAAATATTATAAATATAGATATAATGCTTAACATTAAATATATTAAATAATTTTATATATAATTATTCATCGATTTGTCAATCACTTAAAATGTATACATTAATCAGAGCATACAGTTTCAGCAGAATATTGTTTATGCTGCTTAGTGCTGCTTCTCTATCATCAGTTATACCAATCAAGCCTTTATTATCACTTTCACTTATATAAAAGAAAAAAAAATTGTAACTTTAGCTAGCTTAATTGAAAATAAAATATAAATACAATTGGAACTGGTAAACCACCCTTGAAAAAATTAACCCAAGTAATCGAAGGGTTGGCACGATCAAATGGACTTTCCTCCTATCTGTAGAAACCCAAACCATGGTAAGGTTTTTCTAATATTTTATTATGTATTAAACATAATAGAAATGTTAAAAAATTAGTATCAGTGGTCAAACTTTGGAGAAAGTATTTAAACCAAAAAAAATCTTTGGAGAAAGTATATTTTAATCTTGCTGTTCGTGGCAGGCTCATAAATATATGAATCAGTGGTTTGAGATAAGATAGGACAATTCTACAAAATAGCACAAAAAAAAACTAAAAGTTCCCAAATTTAACAACTAAAGGTGAAAATCACAAATGTAGCACCAATTTTGACAATATTAGCACAAATTTAATATAAAAATGACTTATAATCATTTTCTAATGGGAAAAAACTAAACCCTAAATTGGAAATAGTGAACCCAAACATAATGTTTAATTCTATTTTAAATTTATTTTTGGTAAATAAGTATTTTAAAATAATTAATTGTGCTATTTTTGGTATTTTAAATTTAGGGTGCTAGTTTTGGAACAAAAAATAATTTTTGTGCTATTTGAGGGTATTTCTCAATAAGATATGTATGTATTCATTACCAAAAAAAATAAAAATAAGATATGTATAGCTCAGAATTGGCATGCACTTACGTATTGTATAGAACGTGAAAATCCATATCCATTGGAGCATATATATTACACTATCCCATTTTATGATATCATTTCCGTACGTGCCCAACCATGTTTGTTATGTATAATCGCGAAAAGGAACCGCAGCAGTCTTTGGACATTTTAAACTCAAACGGTAAAATTGTAAATAAAATAAAAACATGAATTTTCAAATTTTGGCAATTCAAACCACGAACTATCGCATATACAGTTTAAGTTATCAATTTATGTTGATTTTAAATTTAAATCACAAACTTTTGATGACTGAACCAAATTAGACATAATGTTAAGTCGACAAATGGAACAGATAAAACGAGATTAAAAAAACCGTTGTAAATCACGGTTAAGTGATCCGAAATCATTTTCTCTTTCTTTTTAAACTTCAAATCACGAAAATTCTAACCATCTTTTGGGGTTTTAAAAAGAAAGAGGAAACGACGTTGTATCACTTAACCGTGATTTAAAACGGTTTTTTAACCTCGTTTTATCCGTTCCGTTTGTCGACTTAATTAATGTCGTGTCTAATTTGGCTCAGTCAACAAAAATTTGTGATTTAAATTTAAAATCAACAGAATTTGATGATTTAAAATGTCCACGCGATAGTTCTTGTTTTGAATGACCAAAATTTAAAAGCTCATACGTTTTTTTTGACAATTTTCCCAAACTCAAACCAAACCTATTTATTGTCTCAGAAAATTTGTCCTTTTTCAAATTACATTTTTGTAGTTTATATCGGACTATTTCTTGTTGTGATTGAATTCCTACTTCTTATTTTATAATTTCATTGGCGTTTTTCTACGAGCAGTTGTTCAGACCAAAGAAAAAACAAACAAAGCACCATAATAATAATTGAATCAGACCACATTAAAATTTAGGAGTTGTAGAACAAAAGTATGGGAGAAAAAGAAGAGAAGAAAGAGAAAGGCGAGGAAACCATCACCGCCGTTTACAAGGTTCACCTTCACTGCCGGAAATGTGCATGCGACATCAAAAAGCCTCTCCTTCGATTCCAAGGTTAAGCCTCATAGTTTACAAGTCCGTCAAGTCAATATATATAAACAAAATGTAGTCTCTTTTCATGAGGTCTCAACTTTGAACCCTTGGATGTGGTGGAATATTGAGTTGAACCCTTATCTGTAGGGAAATTTTTTTGTTTAAGTTGGTTTTGAATTTTGGTCCCGATGATTCCAAACTGTTCTAGAGATTATTTTCATGGCGGTTTTATTTTATAGAGGTTGATACAAAATTATCCATAGGCAAATTAGACAGTAACATAACTTAATTAAAAACTTTAGTCGATCGATCTCAACCAACAAAATGAAAATTTAAAATTGGTAGAATGCCATTAAATTATCACAACATAGCTTAATTAACTTTAGTCGGCCCAGAAACTTCTGGTAATCAAGAAAAAAAAATATATCACATTTTGGTTGTCCTTGAGAAACTTATTGTTGATATAATCACAAGCGTGTGTTAAACTATCATTTGGAGGATTGATGTGCTCTAGTAACATTTTGAAAAATATATATATATTAGGGGTCCATGGTGTGGAAGTTGATTTGGAGAAGAATGAAATCAAAGTAAAAGGAAAAATAGAAGTCGTGAAGATTCACAAGCAAATCGAGAAATTGAGCAAGAAAAAAGTTGAGCTCATCTCTCCCAAACCCTCTGAGGTTAAGAAAACCACCACTACAACAACTACAACTACTTCTGTGGTAGAGAAGAAAACCACCGAGGTCAAAAAGGTAAAATTTGCTTCCACAATCGCATACCATATATCACCATATATGCATGTGAATGGAGTTATGAGCGTTTTCTTTTAATTATCCACAGGATGTTATTCGCACGACAATACTGAAGGTACATATTCATTGCGCAAAGTGTGACAAAGATCTTCAGAACAAACTCTTGAAGCACAAAGGTTAGTTAGGGTTTCGATATAATTAAAAGATATTTGTAGAGGATGTCACTTTATTTAAGTTTCATGATTTGCATTCTACCACTTTTGAAAAGTGTTAAAAATAGTTGTCATTTTTTGTGTGAAAAGACGATTTTAGCAATGTTATTGCTACATCGTGTACCATACACGGTCATACACGCAGTACTGTATACTGTATAGGGTATTATTGGATTGAACAGTGAAATAAGTGTTAAATTTTTAAATATTTTTCAAAAATGTTAGAATGCAAATGAAATTTAAATAAAGTGACACCCAATGCAAAAGCCCCTATAATTAATTTGAAAACAAACAATATCACATTTTAGTTTTGTATAGTGGTCGGCTTCTAACTTGATTGATTTGGCAGCTATTCACATTGTAAAAACCGATTCAAAGGCGCAAACGTTAACGGTACAAGGGACGATAGAATCCGCAAAACTTTTAACCTATATAAGGAAGAAAGTTCACAAACATGCAGAGATCGTAAGCTCAAAGACAGAAGAAGAGAAGAAGAAAGAAGAAGTGGAGAAGAAGAAGAAAGAAGAGGAGAAGAAGAAAGGAGAGGTGAATGTAGAAGTGACCAAAACGATAACTCAAGTTGTGGAGTTTAAAGAGAAAGTAAAAGTTGAAGGCCAAAAAGATAAAGATGGAAACATACCTTACTTTGTCCACTACGTCTACGCTCCACAGTTGTTTAGTGATGAAAACCCTAATGCTTGTTGCATTGTCTAGACATCTAGTTAGAGGGTTATATATGTTTGTAATGTTGGTTATACATGAGAAATTATACATTATAATCATCAGATTAATTATAATGAAACAATGACAATGATGTGAATCATGTGATGATGTTGTATTAGAAAAGAACCACTTTTGTCACTTAAAAATTTCTTAATTTCTATATAAAGAGTTTGGTTAACCAAATCAGAGTATTGGAAACGTAAACGTGAATTCATTCTGTGTTAGCAAAATGGACTTTCTTTAAAAGTAATAGAACAAAGTGTATCACTGATTCACTGAATATGTAATTTTATTTCAGTTGATGACATGCTATTTTCTAGAATAAACGCTAAATATACAATTTTCTTTATGCATTTACATGTTTTTGGTACATAATTAAAAAATGGGATATATATATATAAAAGTGTCACGTTTTTGTTATGTATTTTAACGAATGTGAGTGTGTGACTTGAAAACACAATATATCAAAACTAGCACCTGGTCAATATACGGATTTACATATAGTTACTCTTGGGTATATATGTTTGTATCAGAGTTTGTGATTCACAAACTAAAACTATATTTTTTTTTTCTGAGATAAAAAAAATGTTCTACCTCAATATAGAATTCCAAAAAATGTATATGTTTAAGTTAACATGGTTTATAGTATTGTCTTATCATGGAACTCTGCTATACATATATTTTCACGTAAATCATAATCTTAGTATTAATTTTCCTATATATTTTTCACTGTGTGGAGACACCATGATATATTAATGATTTAATTCTTAGCTGAAAGAACGTGATATCAAATATATTTTTGGAAGAAAATATAGAACAGCTAATTTCTTAATAAGACAATTTTATGTTTATACCGCGTTTTTTTTATTTAACCATTTTTCTATTCTATTTAAAATATAAGATCTTTTAGATTTTTTTATGTTTCAAAATATAAAATGTCTTTACATTTCTATATAAAATTTTAATTTATTTAATACGTTTTCACCTTTTGTAATCCGTAGTCAATTTCATAATTAGATTATTTTTTTTTTTGCTAAATATTAAATGATATTTTCTAAAAGAAAAATAAATTAATTAATCTTTGCGCTTTTAACTAAAGCATTTTATACTTTGAAATGGATAGAGTATTTGCATATATCGTAATTAACAACTTCGGATTTCCATTTTAAACATTGCGGCTTTTGGACTTTCTCTGATTTAGAAAACATAAATACTTATTATAAATCAAATCTTAAAAGACATAAATGTGAAGTTTTCTAGCATATCTTTTAAAGCTTAAACAAGAATTGAAATTGAATTGATATGTTAGACGAGCAAAAATCATTTAAGGAAAACAAGATATAAAAATGAAACATATATTTACAGATTCAAAAGGAAAAACACACTTTAAACAATTAACTAAATGTGGAACGACCATTTTGAGGTTGTAAGAGCAGGAAAGAGCATATTACTAAACGATGAGATTTTTGTGTCATTCTCCCATATCTATAGTAAATGCGGTATCTTTTCATATTTATTTTCTCTATTTTTATAAAGATCTTTGTCTTATATTCATGTTCTTAGTTGGTAGATAGATATCTTACGGTCAAAATTAAATACTGGCTAAATTGATGTGTAATCTTTAAGCTTCCCCGCAAGATATATATTCTTTCGTATTTTGAGAGATGAACTAATTACTTACTTCAAAAAGGTTGGTCAATGTTTTTTTGTTAAAGAAAATGTTAGTCAATGTTATATGACATATAATATAAGTACTAATTATAACCAGCCGGAAGATTTGTTTCTTTCTTTTTTACTCATTTCTTATCACATCAAAACTTTTCTAGTATGTACTTAATTCCCATATTAGTTTTTTCTTCTTTTGTTGTATGAATTCAACACCTCTCTGTTCGCTGCATTTTTCTAACCCTTTAAAATAGAAATTACGTAGAATTACTTTCTTAGACATTTGACGTAATTTCTGCTTTTCAGATTATATTAATTAATATACCAATTAGGCTGTCCAAAATATTTTTGACGTGTAGCCGTGTAATCACAAATATTAACTTGTACGTGTAACCGCGTGGACAACAAGCTGATTACAATTTACAACACAACAAAGACAAGTTATAAACAGATTTCTGAGTATAATTAACAATAATCACACATACCTTACCCATAATCAAATAAAAGACTTTAGTTTCATCAGCTGAAGCATAAATGTGTATGGGGACCATGCCAATATGAAGATAAACTCGTAACGATTATAGAAAGTAACTATAAATTATACTTCTAAATGAGGTATACTTTATTTTTCAATCTTTTTATCTGAGATAACATGTTGCACGAAAAAAATTGCACCTACTCAATAATGTCAATAGATATGACTCATATAGCCATGCAACCATACATTTTCTAACAGAAATAAAGAGTACACGACAAGAAACTTATGGAAAATATATCAAGTGGGATTCAAATACAAAATATTGAGGAAATCCCCCAAAATACAAATTTATGAAAACGATTTCAGATGATCTTCAGCTTCCCGAAGTGAAAGTTTTATAAATTTAACGTTATGTGATGATCGGCAGCTTCCAAAATTGCAATAAAACCCCTATAAAAATTTGCAAATGATCGGATATATATAAACCTATTTCTTCTACCTCTGAGTGGGTTGAAACACTCACATTAAATTCATAATATTTGAGCTAAATACACATTTGCACATGATCCCAACACCTTAACCAATATTCCCTATTATCAACCGTTGATTCTACAGACTTCTAGTCTAGGGTCATGTCTAAAAAAACCGAAAAAATATATTGACATAATTGCATATATTGACATTTAATTCAACTTTTTTTATAAACTTAACATTTTTTTTATCTTTTAATGTGTAATTGACAAAAATATATTTTTCTTTGTCTACCTATGTACCGTACACATGCGTAGATGTCATACTGTACATGGACTAAATTGTCATGAATAGTAAAATAAGTGTTAAAGCATCTGTATTCATGGGTGTCTCACCCAAAAAATATTAATATTTTTGTATAATTTAGTTAAATAATTAAATTTAAAATTTAAAAACAAAATTTGACCAATTAAAAATCAACACCTAGGATTAGAGTGTCTCAAAAAAAATTGTGGAGTGTCTCAAATGAGACACCCACAACACTCTCTCTGTCTCTTTACTTTTTATTTTTATTTTTATTTTTTTTAATGGTGGGCATTGAGGATGCTCTTACTTTCCTTAGACCATGATTATTGCAGGTTTTAATGTGGATTTCTTAAAAATATTATGTATTAATTTAATCTAAAGTGAATGAAAATCGTAAGAAACGTCTCTTAATTAAGAGATGGTAAGAAACGTTTCTTATTGAAACGTGTCCATTTGTGATTGGAGATACAATTTGGGGCAAAAAAAAATGATTTCTCTCCTCATATTTTTTATCGACACAACTTCTTCTTCGTTCTCTCCGTCGAAAGCGACGACTATTCGCGTTCCTCTTCGGCATCGGCATCCCGCGACAGTTCCGGCGAGTCACGGCGACGAGAATCATCTCCGGTTACCTGATCTGAGCGGTGTGATGGCGTCTGGGATCGGCAGAGGAGGTGGATCCTTGTCGGAGGTGTATAGTAGTGCGAAAATGATTCTACTCAGGGCTCGTGACGGAATCGAGAAGTTGGAGAGGTTTGAGTCCGGTGCTCCGATGGATTCTTCCGATCTGTCATCCGCCGTGAAAGGAGACATCACTGAGGTTCTTGCATTGGAGATAAAAAAATATTTGAGTCTCTTAACTAAGTCTCTTAATCAAATTTAATATTAAAAAATTGGCTAAAATACCCATTCAGGTTTCACCAATAATCATGCTCTTAATAAGTTCAAAAAGTGCTAATTTTTTTGTTAAACTTCAAATAAGTACGTTCAAAAGCCCTAAGTATATTTGATATATAAAACTTATGAAGATAATTTTTTAAAAATTTAAACAAATTGTGGGCTTATCAGGCAATTTGAAAGTTTTTTCTTGAAAATGAAGCAAAAAAAAAGTTATTCAAAATAACATTTAAGAAAGCACACAACTATTTCAAAGAGAAAATCGCGGAAATAAATGTAGATTCATGATCACTCTCTCTCTCCTTCTCTCCTTCTCTCCTTCTCTCCTTCTCTCCTTCTCTCCAGGTGTTTCATAACAAGAGAGAGAGAGATCTTAAGAAAGCTAAAAACATGGGGTTGAAAATTCCATAAATCCCCAGAACTTTTCTCACTGCGAAAGAAGAGCCGATTTCATCTCAGATTTACTTCCCTTCAATCTCTCCTATTTTTAATGATTTTTATTTCTTTCTCCTTTTGCCACAACCTTTTCTTTTTCTTATATAAATTCTTCTATGTGTGTCTCATATGATAAACAACTAGACTGATCGAGAAATCAAAAAGTCATCAAGAGAGAAACAGAAGAAGAAGAATAAAAAAATGTGTAGTAAGACGAGCAGTGGAAGAAGGTATGGAGATGATGTTTACTCTGGTTTGTGTCCGAAGAAACAGAAACTTAATAATAACGGAAGAAGAAAAGTCCCACGAAGAGGTCCTGGTGTCGCCGAACTCGAGAAGATCCGTCTCGAAGAACAACACAACTCCTCTCCGTCCCTACCACTTCCATCTCCTCCTCCTCCGCCGGAAAAACATCCCTCGGCGTTTCTTCCGACATCCTCCGAGAGAACCGGTCTCGTTTTCCCATTCTCGTCTTATTTCTCAACCGGTTCTTTCCCAGATGATCTGATTCCTCCGGCTCCGGTTTTTCAGAGGAATCACGATTCGTCTCTTCACTACCTCCCACCGGTAAATTGTCAAAAAAAGGAACACATATTCAAAAATTTCGAAATTGTTGTTTTGAACGGATTTTGTTTGTGTGTTGTGTTTACAGATGAATCTACCGAATCCAGGATCTGGAGGGTTTTATCAGTTTATAGAGCCCCCTTCAAACCAAACATCTCGCCTCGACAATGTCTCTCAATTTCTAGACGAAGAAAAGGTTATAAACATCCTCAAAATCAAAATAATCAATTTGAGTTTAATGATCTTATTGACTTAATCATCTCTTTTGATTTATTCTCTTAAACAGATCGTGGTTGCGAAGAGGCCATGGCATTTTATCGCAGAGACGACCACGAAATGTAGCGTTGGACCGACCATAACCATCTCAAGGTCTGTTTTTAAGTCTTGATCACTTTCTTGAGTTAGAAAAGTTCAAGTTTCTTTATTTGACCTTTTTATTTTTTGTTTTTTTTTGTTCTCTAAATTTTTCAGAGATGATGGTAGACAGATCAAGTCACTAGACCAAAGATTGAAATATCATTTTCAAGATTCAGGAACCACAATTAGAAATCCAATCACCATTGATTCTCCTTCTCCCGCAACTCCTCCTACGCCGATTATACCAAATTCTTCACTCGATTTCCCGCGCTTCTTACAGGTAATGCAGTTTCTATAAGTTTTTCTATCACTTTGGTTGATCACTTTCATTTACATTTTCATCTAATTATGAACAGAAAGAAGATTTTGATCATGAATTCGCGCCACCAAGGACCGGTGCCAATCTTCCCTCAAACAGGAAGCCGTTCTACAGCTTCTTGCCCGCGAATGAGCAGAGTGCTCGCGACCAAGATCTATCCTTTAGCTTGAGAACGGATAGATATGACACAGTCACTGATCACGGCATTGATCTTCGCCTTAAGTTATAAGAAACTGCTTTTCTAAGCAATTTCAAAACTTTGAATCTTTGTGTCAGCGGATATATAAACAAAGATTTGTGTTTTGTTTTTTTTCTCTAATAGACAAACATGATGCAAAAGAGAAATAATCTGTATGACTACTACTACACTTCCAAGATTAATAAATCAAAGACAATATGGAGACATACTTAACTTCAAAAACCAAAACTTTCTTTAATTAAGCTCTGAATGTTTACATCAATTTAGAATCATAAACGTAGCACATGAACAAGTACTTTTCAATCTTGTAGAGATTAGGAAGGTTCATTGATTCTTATAAAGCCAACGATAACAACAATGGCAACTTCTGTAGAATAATCCCAAGTCAATCCTCTCGTGTACACAATTGCCAATATACTTGAAATTCCCATCAGATTGTTCAATGTGACATCACTGTAGATCTACACAAAACAATACCCACAAAAACTCATTTACTTTTGAGTATTTAATCAATGGCGTTTGAACAAAACTAACCTCAGAGAATATTATGTTTCTGATGTGATTCTTGCCTTGTCTTTCTTGCGACAGAAGTGACCAGACAAAGCACGCTTTATATCACTGCAAACACAACATAGAAGGAAGGAACTCCAGCTGATACAGACAAAATCTCGATGTTCATTATGAAAGGTCTTGCAAGAAACATGACAATCACGATTCCTACAATAACTTTAATTAATCGAAGCTCTCATTGTTCTCTTTGAGAAAAACTTCACAAAAAGGCTTTCCTTAGGTTGTTCCACCTTCAAAACTCCAACCTCCTCCTGCAATTAATTTATCAAATAGAAGACGAAATTTTAGATCATCTCAGAAATACCACTACAAAAAAGATGAAGGCGGGAACAACACATAATTTCGAAAATACCACTACAGAAAGAGCAATTGATTATACTATTTTAAGAATCATGGGTTTCCAACTTTGAACTAATTGGTAATGAGTAGATTGGACCATATCTATATTTTCACTTCGGATGTAATTCAAATAAAATTACAAAAGTTTGTTTTCTTACAGAAAGGTTCTCATCACTTTTGTTTGAGGTGGGCTTAGCACCCCCAATTAGCTAGGCCCATCTCAGCAAATGATCATTCTCGATTAAGCCAGCCAAAGGTCAACGCTTGACCAAGGACGACACTGAGCTGATACCCCGAGCTCCCACCTCAAGATCATCCCGAGCTCCCAAGAGCGCATCCCGAGCTCGCGCTGACACCTCACCAACTCTGCGCAGAGAAACCAAAGGGGAAGATGACACGTGGAGGG
This sequence comes from Eutrema yunnanense, assembly GCA_002933935.1. Lineage (NCBI taxonomy): Eukaryota > Viridiplantae > Streptophyta > Magnoliopsida > Brassicales > Brassicaceae > Eutrema > Eutrema yunnanense. The sequence continues at coordinate 574,312 of PKML01021855.1, read as the reverse complement.
CAGCTCGCTGAACAGTGTACTATTTTCGTAGGAGCATGGCGCCGAACTCGACATCTTACCATGTGCAGAGACCAAAGGGGAAAATGACACGTGGAGGGCAGCTCGCTGAACAGTGTGTTATCTTCGTATGAGTATTGTGCCGGGCTCATCATAACCTATCCACCAAAGAAACTGGAACACGCCTCTCAAGGCACTTTACCCACGAAAAGCGCTGGAAGCGCCACGTGACCCCAGAATTTCGGGGAACAGGGAGTCAACCCCTACTATATATACCTCTTAGCGTGCATTTATGAGGGGAGGCCCAATTTTTCTACTCTCTTTCTCCTTAGACTTAACACCCGACCTCTCTGTATTCTCACTTGGCAATACTGTTTAGAACACCGAACTAGATTCCCGTCGGAACTAGTTCGTAAATCTAAACCGTTCACCATTTCCCGATTATCAATAAAAAGAATACGGCCACGCCCTGTTCATCACGGTTGACGATCTGTTTCTCTTAAACCCGACCTGCTCCGAAATTAAGTTCAACACGTTCTATTAACGGAAATCTCTCCTTCCAATCTCTTAATCTACTCCTAATCATCTTTAGTAATCCTTTGGATCATCAACTTTGACACTAATTGTTGTCGAAGGTAAATTTGTAATGTTTCAACCATTTAGCAATTCCTTGTTCGAATTCGCTTTCGTCAATTTCACCGTCTCTGTCTATGTCGAAATACTCAAGCAATGTAGTAGCAAGCTCATGTGCGTTACACTTCATTCCACCCAACTTCTCAAACTCAATCCTCATATTTTTCAACTCAGAAATTTGGATCTTTCCGTCTTTGTTTACATCAAATTTATCGAACAATCTACAAAATGACAACAAAGTAAGAATACAGAACCGGAATAAAATGAAACGATTTTTCCTTAAAGTTAAATAGAAAACCTTTTCAAACTCTCTTTACTTAGTTGTCCATCTCTTAAAAGGGTTTTAGGTGAAAAGCTCTGCAAATGCTAATGAACTTCTGACATGAGCTCAAACCTCGCGTAATCTAAGCTCTTTACTTGGTCTGCTCTATCAAAATACTGCAGGTTTCGACAAACAAACCCAAAAAAAAAGATTAAAGATTAGGCACAAAAGGGAATTAATTGATCACTTTCTGACATCTACTTTGTTTCAGGGGGATCATACGGTTCATACCGAATAAACAAAGTAGACAAGAGTTGCAGAACCAGAGACTATCAGAGTGATCAATCCGATAATGTCTCTCCAAGATTGTGAATCATATATCTCTGAAAGTGTGATCATTATGAATGGCAGCCAACGAGTCCTCTGACTGTACAATGGGAGTTTGATCTACATATATCTCTGAAAGTGTAGACATGAATGCACGGATTCTTGGAAACGCGATTTGGCAGATCAAGACTGAGAAATTCATGTTCAGAGCCGTCTTGGAATCCATCGGAGACCAAGATCGAGTTTTGCTCAGTCACAGAACTCAGAACACGACAGTTCACACAAGAGATTAAATAGAGAAAGAAAGGACAGAAACAGAGGAAGACGTGCCATGGAAGTAAGCTTGGAACAGAGTCTTTTAATGAGCAGTTTTGTCGGATTCGTCTCTTCTTATATACAAACAGAAACTAATAGAAAACAAATCTTACACTGTAGAAAGAAAGACTCTCTTGGGTTCGTCAAGTGATCAAGACTAGCTCTTAGTATTTAAATTTTAAAGAAAGACTTTTTTCCCTTCTTTTATTGTTATGTTTCAGAACGTGTGTTCAAACTCTCTCATTATGATATATATATATATATATATATATAGAGATTTCCTTAGGACTATTGACTTTTGAGTTTGGATTAAGTAACTACTAGTGTTCTTAGTTTAAGATGTGAAATCATCTCCACTACATTACCTTAATGTCATTTTTTTGGGGTCAAAACTCAAAACAGAATTGCAAAAGTCTCAAATTTGAAAATCAAGTTTGAGGCAATTGGGCATTTATTGGAGTTTTATGTTCCAATCAATTCTTAAACCCACAAATCAAATAATTTCTGTTTTTTTTCTTCTTCTTTAAGCACTTTTGTCTCACATTGGATAGCTCAAGATGTAGTCGTCTTGGATACAAGTTTATTAAGCATGTGTTTAGAGTCTTTGAGTTTATAAAATTTTGGAGGTTCAATTTTTTCACATATTTAATGAGGTAGTTTATATGGTTAAGTAAAGTGTGACGAATGATCAAAATTTCATGTTCAAAATTAATGCACTACCAATTTTTTCTTGCTTCTAACCTTTTAAATCTCAGGATCGGCGGCTCTGGATATAGTTCATTTGTTCGGTTAATAAACAAAAGAAATGTGTTTGTTGAAGAAAAAAAGATATACGGAAATAGACTACATAACAGAACTACTGATTTTCTTGGTATTGATTCATATTCTTGTGATATAAGTATAACTAAGACATATAAAAGAAGCATTCATTTCTAAATAGTGTGATTTTGAAGAAAGAATTATCTGAAAATTTTGAGATGCCTATATATATATCATTCTGTATTATAGCAAACATATATATATATATATATATAATTCATTTACCAAAAAAAAGATTTATTTTTAAATTAATAACTATGACATAAAAGATTGTGTAGATAATCAACTGGTCTTTCCTCCAAATATAGCAAAACTACTTTTAGATTTTTTTTTTAATTCAGTATGTATGGCTTCAAATAAAGAAAACTCCAATTAATAAAAAAAAATCTAATATAATTATTGAAATTTGTGTTTTATTTGACACTAGGGTGTGATCCGCGCGGAAGTGTTAAACAGTTTTCTAAAGTGTTTTTATTTTCTAATTTTATTTTATTTTTCTTGGTTTCGTAGTTAATTTAATTGTTTTTGTTAGCTTAGGATTTTTGTATATATATTTTTTTAACATTTTAAACTTATAATCATCTATGTGTTTGTTTAGTGGATGCTATGTATTTTTTCCTGATTTTTTTTCTTTTGGTGGTCAATTTTATACAAATTTTTTTTTTTTGGAGATTGAATATAGTGTTTCATGTACGATTCTAATCCTATTTATTGTGTCAAATTTGTTTGTGATTCTAAATTGTATTGTTTTAAAAAAAAATGGAAACAACTTCCATATTTAAATGTAGAGAAATATGTTTGTGAGTCGTATCACGAACCTCATTTGGAGGCAGCGTTTGATAAAAGTTGGGCTAGGGATACTTCTAAACTTTTTAAATATAATTAAATTTAAAAATATTGTGGATACTTAAGAACATAAGATTAAATATAAAATTTGGGCTGCATGTATTTCTATAAAATTTATATATAATTATATTATATATAAATATTTTGTGTTAATTAATATGTTGGATGATTAGGTGGACGCTGATGTGGTTTAAGGATAAGTGAGAAAAAGTTACTTTATATATATAGATACAAAAGAAAACAATCGCTAATTTTTTTAAAAAAATAATGATAAAATTATATCGATATTAATTTCACTCCTCTCGTTATATAGTGTAGTATATCCGTTTAGTTTCTTCTAATTCCAATATGAGAGATTTACACTCTATATCACATTTTGAGTTTGTATTTACAGTTTTTAGCACATGTTGACACTCTAGCAAATTTTACACATTGTGGTGGGTAAAAAACATGTGAAAAGCCAAGCCTATCCCTCTGCTTGCTCCAAATTTACAAATCGATTAGCCCAAACCAAAAATCATTCAACCAACTAAACCGAGAGTATTATGCAACCACGCTTAAGTCAATCATTTAACCTTCGCTCTCTCATTCTCTTTCTCTTTCTCTTTCTTAGTTTCTAATTTTCTCTCTCCTCAAAATCTTCTCTTCGATCTTGGAATCTTTTATTCTTCTCTTCTTCTTAGTTTCTCCAATCAAAGTGTGTCTCTCTTTTCTTCTCTCTCACTCTCCCCATCAAGTTTCTATTGTGTTTTTTTTTTAATTTTGAATCGATTTTAGGTTTTTGAAAATATTGAAAATGAGTTTTGGTCATGTTGGATCTGCCCAGATTCGACCAAGGCAATGGTAGACAAAAGTTGCCTTCAAAGTGATCGACGAAATGCGTGAAAGAGACATGTGTGTCCATTTAGCATCGAATATACGTTCCACTTTCTGAAAGCGGAACGTAACTGGGGTTCCGGTGAGCCTCCTCAGAGGTGGACATTCAGAGATGGACAAAGGGGTGTGGACACTTTTATGTGGATAATGAACTTTTGATGTTGCAGTATTTCTTGTATCAACTAGTGATCGATTGTTCTTTTTTTACACTTTAATGAATTCTATGCAGACCGTGCAGTCTCATCTGAACATTTATTCTCCAACATGTGAACAAAACTAAGATGTTATTGAAAGTCATGTAGGATTAAATTCTTCTATTACCGCAATTTTGGACGCATTGACAAATTATTATGGACAAATTATCATGGACATGTCTTCTTCTTAGTTTCTCCAATCAAGGTTTGTCTCTCTTTTCCTCTCTCTCACTCTCCCCATCATGTTTCTAATGTGTTTTTAATTTTGAATCGATTTTAGGTTTTTGAAAAGATTGGAAATGAGTATTGGTACGAGCTTCATGTTGGATTTGCTCAGATTCGACCAAGACAATGGTAGACAAAATTTGCATTCAAAGTGTTCGACGAAATGCGTGAAAGAGACATGTGTATCCATTTAGCATCGAATATATGTTCCACTTTCTGAAAGCAGAACGTAATTGGGGTTCCGGTGAGCCTCCTTCGAGGTGGACATTCAGAGATGGACAAAAAGGTGGTGGATGTTCAAAGATGGACATAGTGGTGTGGACACTATCATGTGGATAATGGACTTTTGATGTTGCATTATTTCTTGTATCAATTAGTGATTGATTGTTCTTTTACATTTTCATGAATTCTATGCAGACCGTCCATTCTCATCTGAACATTTATTCTCTGACATGTGAACAAAAATAAGATGTTATTGAAAGTAATGTAGGATTAAATTCTTCTATTGCCGCAATTTTGTATGCATGGACATGTCTACATGGACAAATTATCATGGACACGATATGAAAAATAACTATTCGTGTATATGTATAAAACAAATTTATCATGGGCAAGACATGTGTGTCCATTTAGTATTAAACATTAGCATCAAAACAAATGTATAATATAAGATTGATGAATTTGTTGATTTAAACAAAATAAAATAAGATGTTACGAACGGTTATGCAGGATAAAATGCTTTTAATATCGCATATTTGGATGCATGGACATGTTTGTATGGACACATTATTATGGACAAGATGCATATGACCGTTATGTTTTAAGATTATTGAATGTTTGTTCTATTTTATCAACACCAAAACATGTATATCATATGGTGACAAATTAAAAACTATCCACAAAACATTTGTTCACCTAAGACTGTTTATAACATCACGGAAAATAAGGGAAACAATTCATTATCCACAAAACAGTGTCAACACCCATCTATCTATCTCTGAATATCCACTATTCATTTGTCCATCTCTGAACATCCACCTCGAATGAGGCTCATCGGAAACCCAATTACGTTTAAGTTTGCCGCTTTTGAGAAAGTGGAACATGTGTTCCTTTTGCGTTTGTATGGACACATTATTATGTACAAGATGCATACGATCGTTGTGTTTTAAGATTATTAAAATTTTCCTTCTATTTATCAACACCAAAACATGTCCACGATATGGTGACATACCAAAAACTATCCATAAAATATTTGACTACCTAACACTGTTTATAACACTATGAAAAAAAGGGAAACAATTCATTATCCACAAAAGGTGTCCACACCCATCTATCCATCTCTGAAAATCCATTATCTATATGTCCATCTCTGAACATCCACCTAAAAAGAGGCTCATCGGAAACCCAGTTACGTTTAAGCTTGCCGTTTACAGAAAGTGGAACATATGTCTCTTGCGTGTGTATGGACACATTATTATGGACAAGATGCATATGATCGTAGTGTTTTAAGATTATTGAAATTTTTCTTTTATTTATCAACACCAAAACATGTCCACGATATGGTGACATACCGAAAACTATCCACAAAATATTTGTCCACCTAAGACTCTTTATAACACTATAGAAAAGAAGGGAAACAATCCATTATCCACAAAAAAGTGTCCACACCCATCTATCCATCTCTGAACAGTCATTATCCATATGTCCATCTCTGAACATCCATCTAGAAGGAGGCTCATCGGAAACCCTGTTACGTTTAAGCTTACGGCTTTTGAAAAGTGGAACATGTGTTCCTTGCTAAATGGACACACATTTCGTCGAACACTTTGAAGACGTCTTTTTTCTACCATCACTTTGATCAGATATGCGCAAATCCAACATGAAACTTGTATCAATACTCATTTCGAATCTTTTCAAAAACATAAAATCGATTCAAAATTAAAGAACACATTAGAAACTTGATGGAGAGAGTACTGAGAGAGAAAAATAGTGAGAGAGAGAGAGAGAAATCTTAATCGGAGCTTGTGTCAAGTGGGTTTGGATCTACCATTGCCTTGGTCGAATCTGGGCAAATCCAACATGAAGCTTGTACCAATACTCATTTTGAATCTTTTCAAAAACCTAAAATCGATTCAAAATTTTAAAAAAACACACATTTAGAAACTTGATGGGGGGAGTGAGAGAGAGGAAAAGACAGACAAACATTGATTGGATAAACTAAGAAAAAGAGAAGACTCGAAGAGAAAAAGAAGATCGAAGAGAATATTATGAGGAGAGAGAAAATTAGAAATTAAGAATAGGTAGAAAAAGAGAAAGAGAATGAGAGAGCTAAGGTTTTGAGGAGAGAGAATGTTTAATAGGTTTGGATGAATCAGTTTAGAAAAACATGATAGAGTGTGTTAATTGGTTTGTAAATTTTGAGCAATCAAGGAGGGGCAGTCTAGACTTTTTACCCACCACAATGTGTGAAATATGCTACAGTATCAACATATGTTAAAATCTGTAAATACAAACTCAAAATATGCTATAGAGTGTAAGTCTCTCTTCCAATATTCTCTTCGTGTCCTCTGTTTGTTTATCATTCTGGCCCTTGTATCTCATGAAAAAATATTGGAAAATACTGTTTGTATATGCTTTGTGTACATTTGTAATAAAAAAAAATGTATACTTGATGTGTCAACAGATTTTTTAAATATATCGCATACATGTTCAAAAAGAATTTACTCTTTCTTTTCAATCGGAGTCTTATTCGAATGCTTCAATTAATTGGACATAAGACGGCTCTGACAGGCAGTGCCGTCCCTAATTTTTCAGAGGCTTAAAGCAATTAAAAATTTGTGGCCTATATTATTTATATAATTTCTGATAATATATAATACATGTATTTGTGTTAATTGGTATTATGTAAAATTTAAAATTCTCTTCACAAAATACCAGAAAATCATAAAATCAATTTGAAGCTTTTTTGGTAAAATACGCTTGAAACAAATAAAATAGTATTATATTTAATCATAATAAGTTGCTAAAAAAATTTGATAGTTAGAAAAATATAAAGAAACGTGATTACAAGAATTTATAATAATAACAGAACAATTTAATAAATAAATAAAAATAAGACTCAAGAAAACTAAAATAATAAGATTTTCCTAAAATAATGCCGAAAACTTGTAAGGGAAAATATAAACAAAATAAAAAATTGTAATATACCTCTTACATTATAATTGTATACCATTGAACATGTGAACTCGTGAAGGGATATATTATATATATTTAGTAAATTGCTTGATCATTTGTAGTTTTGTACTGATGTAGTATTGATAATGTGGCCTTTCAAATTAAAAATTTATTTGTGGCATGAAGCTCAATCTTCTTATGCCTTAGGGTCGGGACGGGCCTGCTGACAGGTATTTATAAAACTTTATATTATAACATAACATAACCAAATATTGGAACATAAACATACATTTCATAAGATCACCCATGGAGTGACACAGACTTATTTTATTTAAAAAAGACACACAAGCATCAAAGAGGTTTATTTTTATGTCATAAGTAGATAATTTTCATTAGCATGTGAAGTAACAGAAACATTTGTCACCGCCGCAAGTTCCATATATACCTCTCTCGTTATTAATGCAATGATCCCTGCATGCCTTATCGTTTACACAACGTCCTCCTGACCATAACTCACTTTGCCCTGGTTGCTGGCATAACACTGCTTTCACCATTGTCGGTGCTTCTGCATATTTATGTAATACATATCTCAAGGTTAATTATCAATATAAATGAAAGGAATATCTTAAACACAACCATTGTTACAAAAAAAAGTATATATATATATATATATCTTAAACACATTTTGCGATATGCATATGATAAGATCATTACTCACCAAAAGCAGCAAAGAGAACAAGGGCAGCGAAGATAAGGGTGATGATGGTAGAAAACTTAGCCATGACTATTACTACTTAATTAGGTTGTAAAATGCATTTGTTGTGTAACTAAATAATTAGCTTAAGATCAATCTCTATTTATAATGAAATGATAGTGAGTCTGTCAATTATTAAAATAGCAAGTAGCTACAAATAGTTGATTCTCCACCACCCATCTATTTACCTATGGAAGGCTGCCTGATCTAACTAATGTAACCTTAGCGACTGGTTTGGCTTAAGCTAGTGCTACATTGTTCACAAGGCGGCTGGTTGATTTGACTTGGTAGATACGCTCAAGGCAATTCATATTGTCAAATCAAATGAATATGAAAATTTGTTGGTCCAGGCCGGGGATCGAATCTCCCCGGATGCGGAATCATCACACTAACTCTTGGCCAAGTGAGGCATCATAAGTGGACTGTGTCACTCCCGCTCGGAATATTAGTATGGGTCCGTTAAGGGCTTGGGATTACTTCCGAGTTTAATAAAAAAAAAAAAAAAAAAAAAACATAACATAACCAAACATTGAAACATAAACATACATGTCATAAGATCACCCATTGAGTGACACAGACTTATTTTATGTAAAAAGGACACCTTTTGATAGGTTATTGATTTTATTTTGTTGGTAGATTAGCATGAGAAGTAACAGAAACATTTTCTGTACCATGGATAGCCACCGGCGCAAGTTCCATGTTTACCTCCCTCATTGTTAATGCAATGATCCCTGCACGTATAATTGTTTACACAACGTCCTCCTGACCATGTCTCACTTTGCCTCTGGCATAACTCTGCTTTCACCATTGTTGGTGCTTCTGCGTATTTATATATTCAATATCTCAAGGTTAAGTATCACCAACAATACGTTCTTGTTCTCATTACTCACCAAAAGCAGCAAAGAGAACAAGAGCATCGAAGGTAAGGGTGATGATGGTAGACAACTTAGCCATGACTATTACTACTTAATTAGGTTGTAAAATGCATTTGTTGTGTCACTAAATAATAAGCAAGTATTTGATGGTGAGTCTGTCACCCATTTGTTGTGTCACTAAATAATTGACAATCTCTATTTATAATGAAATGATGGTGAGTCTGTCAATTATTACATAGCAAGTAGCTACTAATAGTTGATTCTCCACCACCCATGGAAGGCTGCCTGATCTAACTAATGTAACCTAAGCGGCTGGTTTGGCTTGAGCTAGTGCTACATTGTTCACAAGGCGGCTGGTTGATTTGACTTGGTAGATATTAACATGGCAAGTAACGCCTCATTCGCTCAAGGCAATTCTTATCGTCTTATATTTTTATCATCTCCAATTAAAATGAATATGAAAAATCATCATATCTATCTCTTGCGTTTCGAAGTACTTTTACTCTTGAACATTAAATTCATCAACCATACATCAATTACAGCAATACATAATTTTCATCAACACTATACTTTGGCGACTCACAATCACTTGGTCGTAAAGAAACTATAATATGATAATTTTCACCATGAATCTTGAAACAAAAGTTTTTCAGGTATTTTGGGAAAAGACAACTCATATATTTGTTCAGACCGTATCCAAGTTATTCACATGGAAAAGAAAAAAAAAAACTTGTGTAGGATGTTCAAAGATTTTAATTAATTTGTACATATTTTTTGCTTTACAATGTGAAGCTAGTAAACATTACAGAGCAACATTGAAGTGCATTAAAGACTATAATTGAAGGGGTATGGTGCAAAGCAAGAGAGAGGGAAACAGTGGAGGATGTCAGACTTGAGTCTCAGCTATATTTAAGGAATAGCGGTGAGCGATGAGGATTAAAGGGATAAACTAGAAACTGAAGGCTACGAGGCTTGCCCATAAGGGGTAAGTCGACTATCAGACCGAAGAACACCACTATGAGAACTTTCTGTTGAGAAATTCCATGTCAATCCTTTTGTGTATACAATCGCTAAAATGATCAGACATTGTGACGTGACATTCCTATTCCGGAAAAAGGAATGTGAGACTTCACGAGTGTAAGGGCGATTGGAAGGAAGATTTTAAGAAGAGGGAAGATGATACCGCCAAATAAACGGACCTCAAAGATATCTAAGAGTTGTGACCTTAATAGTCGCCGAAGATCAACAAAGAGCCAAAGGAGAAGGCTTGGAATGCATAGCCTACGACATTATCTGCACATGAAAGGAATCCTTATAGGTGTACACAAACTTCTTTGATCTTGGGGGATTCAAGACTGAGAGAATCTCTTGTTGATTGTCAAAGCCATCAGAGATCATCAATATCAGGTTATTCTCAGACAATGCGGCACCAAGAACACGACAGTTCAGACCAATGATAGAGGATAGAAAGAGAGTAAGGCAGGAACAGAACCAGACTTGCCATTAAAAGGAAACTGTGTGTGAGAGGGAGAAAGAGAGGTCTGTGTGTTGAAAATGAGACTCATTTCGAATATGTAATATAACATGGAGTCAGATCAAGTTGAATTTTTTTAAAGAAACATTAATCGTTGTCGCATTAGAGTGACCGTTGACTTCTTGGAAAGGGATACTTAAGACAAGACAGAATATATATACTAATGAAACTAATCAGTCATGAAAAGTAAAGAAACCAAAATGATTCCAACATACTGTGTTCTTGGAAAGGGATTAATTTGTTTGTCGAATGTAAGGAGCCTTAAAAACCCAAAACTTGTAGTTGTACGGCCAAAAAGACAAACATACTGTGTTCTACAAGTGTCATATAGAATCCTCTGAAAGAAAATTACCAGTAGCCTCTTCCACGGCCACGGCCACCGCGTCTTCCCTGTCCTCGGCCTTGGCCTCTGTGACTGCCTCTACCACCACCGTATGAGATTCTGTCAAATGCTTGGTTCACAACCTGATGATCATGCACACGTCCCTTCTTTGTGCCCACGTTATTACCAGCTCCATTTGCAGGCCGTTTTACTCTGTGGTAGCCAAATGAAACATACAAATCATAAGTTTTTCCACATTTGGAATACAAGAAAAGAGACCTGCAAAACTGAATTTTTTTTTTTCAATTTAAGACCAAAAGAAGATTGTGAATTTGGCTTGTACCCAGTTGTTGTAGAGGCTAGCGGCTTTGTGGCTTCTTTCCAAGAAAGGTTAACACTCTTGTCCCCGATAAAGGAAGGCGCTTTTGCATGCAATACCTGTAAAACATACCAGGATGCTTAATCTATTTACAGGTTACGATAGAGAAAAAGGACGAAAATATGGCTCTGTTTTCACCTTTGTCATTGCCAAAATGTTATTGCAGGTCTTGAGTCCAGTTGTTGTATTCTGCTTCTTCGTTTTCTAAAAGCAGCAGATTATATTAAACCCGGAGAAAAAAGACGAGATGGAACAGGAAAAGACGGGAGTGATAACATTGTATTCTCACCAAGCTTGACTTCTCTTCATCTGTCTTGGCAGTCGACATGGCTTTGTTGTGCTCAGACATTCCTTGAGTTAGTTTCTTCATTGTTGCCTTGGTTAGATCCTCAACACTGGTCAATCTGCAATATCCGTTTTTATTAAAACGGTAATCTTAGATAATTTACTCACAGCCTATTTCTTACAAAAAGAAAGTATTATGCAACAATACCTCTCAGTGAATTCCTTGCAAGGCTCTGAGAAGTCCTCCCCGAGTCTATCTGATGGCTGCCCAGTCACTATCTTGTACCCGCACAGGCTATTTGTTGCATTCGGAGCCTATATGTTCAACAGAAACATGTAAGTAAAAGGAAGAAAAGAGACCTGCCAAGCAGCTAAAAATAGTTGACAAACCTTATGCGCCAAGTGATGAAGAACATATAATAGACACTCCACATATGTGAAGTTCATTTCTTCCCCAGTTTTCCTGGCAGGCATGTATTTCTGAGAGCAAAGAGAGAGAGAGTCAATCTTCATAAGATAACAGAAAAGTCAATAAGGCAAATAGTGTTTAATTCAAAATATGAGACTGTGGTAGAATATACACCAGAGAAATGACCACACTAGACAATTAATATGTCCATAAATCTTTCTATAAAATATGTGAAGAGAAGATGGAATATGGTGCTTTAGAGGTACCTTTAAGAGTTGAACTATTTCGGGAAGCATCTGTCGTGCTACCTGAGCTGTTGTGTATGGTGAAATCTCAGCAAGAGCTCTGAGCAAATCAAGCTTCCTCTGCTCTGGCAGCTAGTAAAAAATGGATTTGGTAAATATTATGCTGACCTAGAAAGCTCTCCGTCTGGAGTAGTAGTATAGATTTTACCAAAAGAAGGAAGAAGATAGACATGCGGCAAAATTTGTATGAATAAAAAGAGTTACATGTAAGTTTAAGAGTAATCAAGTTATGACTTCGTTCCCTCAACGCCATTAACTATTCTTAATATGCCCAAGAGATTACAAAGAGATCATTTACAGACAAAAAGACTGTCACACACGTCAATGAAAAGAAAAAAAATTGCATTGTACCTTGTCAAAAGCGGGTAAGATATGCTTGTTCAGGTAGTTAAGAAACTTGGTACCTGGAGCACCTCTCTGTTCAGAAGAGGGTGAAGTTAGTAAGATTGATATTTCAAAGCTTCTTAACTATAAAATATCTAAGTGCTACACAGCACCAACTCTGAGTTCATACCGCAAAGAATGGAAGAGCCGTCTGGAGGCATGATATAAACCTGTCAATATGATCTGAATCTAAAACCTGAGAAAATAATACTTGGACATCAGAGGTAGTTCCACGACACAAGAATGAATCATCTAATGAAACCTTCAGAGACCCTTTCTAACAGTGACTACTATCACCATATTAGGGTTAGAAATTTCCTTATGTAAAATTTTATTAGCTCTTCCCATGGAACTTAAAACAAATGCAATCAAGTTTTTATGACTCGCTTTCTAGAGTCAGATTTGCATAGAAGACAACTGTTGACCCCTTCCCTATGTTCATTCCTAGACTGTGCAGTATATTGGAGTTCAAAAAAAAAAACCTGACTTCATGAAAACATTTTCAGGAATCTTTCTCACATAGCACGTACTACCAATGAGACCTTGCATCAAACATTCCCGTAAGAAAAACAATTCAAACTGTAACATATGCTAGAATTACAAATGTAAAGATGGTATATCATTTATAAGCTTTTTGTCGAGAGAGAGTGAAGTTTATGCTAGGACAATATCCTCTTAATCTCACAAACATGGAAAAGACTAGCAGACTTCATTCCCAGATAACAACTACTTGTGCAACTGATAAATCAATAAACATCTTGGAAGAATAATCATAACTGTCATCATATCCAAGCAATAAACTTATGTTCATCCCACGGGGAATGTGACACGATATACTCACATTAAACTGTGAATGCAAATCAGCCTGTCCTTCAACAATTTCTACAAGTTCTTGCATTCTTTCTTGAGGAGCTTTCCCTCCAAATATACTCAAACTTGTCAAGAAATCCATAAACATATTGAATTCTTCTCCAGATACATCTCCTAGGCTCTGGAAACATCCAAAACGTCAGAAGAGGGCTATGAAAAGAAAGAAAGACAAAAAAAAGAAACAAAGAGAACTCCATGTGGCCAAAGATGTGGTCTAACCTTTTTGATTAAATCGGTTATATGTCTTTCCATTTCCTCTTGAGGCTTTAACAATTCCCCTTTAAGAGGGAACACCTATATAGAGATATATCTATCAAATAGGATAAGATATACAAAACCTTTCCAAGAGATTCCTTGCGTTCCTGTTAGCTTGCATCATCAGAAATTATTCATTTCACATCTTTTTCTACAAGATATATTTCTCAAAGATAAACAAACTCTCCAAAACTTCCAAAATAAGAACCACTCTACTAAATATGTGCTTATTTTGGATTACGCATCTCAAGTTGTTTAAACAATATATTTTGCACCTGGTCTTTGCACTAGAACCAAAAGATTATGTACAATACAAGGCTACTTCATTGTTCATGTCGGCAGACGAAAATATCAAAATATGTCTAACTTGATAGTAAAATGAAACAGAGTTACGAATTTCATTAACTTAAGCCCAGGAAAGATATAGCAAGAGCCTCAAAAATTGAAGAAAATAGAAGATGTAGAAAAAAGACTCTGACCTTATCTCTGATAAAGTTTAAGACCTTTTCACGGATTTGATCGTCAGTAGTAAGAGTGGCCCCAGTATGCTTAAACAACGCAGTCAAAGATTCTACACCAAAAAGGTGAAAAATAATGAAACATAAGAAGCCACTATGGTGCTACAATTACCATCAGTACCCACAAACTATATATCTAAGATTTTGAGCACGCCTCACTCCTGTAGTTTACCCACTTATTTTTATGCTTTATAGGATGGACTGAGTAACACTACAGATAGCAAAACCATAAGATTATACTAATTTTCTCAAAGTCTATAAGAGGAATGGTCATCTTCAAACAACGAAGATGAATGCAGAAGAAATCAAATTACCCTTTGTATCCTGCCGAAATAATGACATAAAAGCCTTGTGCACAGCATCACGCTCCATTGATTCCTCTATTTGGATCATATTACTCCGAGTCAGATGGTGAAAACAAAATAGGTAGATCAAGGTAAAATAAGCAAAATCTCAGAATTACCAGTATTTAGACATTGTACAAGAACATCAATTATCTTAGATATAAACTCAGGTGTGTCCTTGCAGAACAGTGGAAGCCCTCGGATGGCTTGAACACGTACCTACAAATAAGAAGAAAATAAGACTTGTTTTAGAAAAGAACAATCTCACAACCAGAAACTGACAACCGGGTCTTTATCCTCTTGAAAATAAGAAAGATTGGTCCTGAGTCCCAACTAATGTGTCACATGGAACCAAACTATAAAGAACAGTCACACACAGGAATGAAAACTTCATTCAACACAGTATGATTAAACTGAATCCAGGTTATTTATCTAAGAAGAAACTAAGTTTGAGCATTACAAACCAATCAATGTTCATTTATGCTGCACTAGTGCACCTACATGTACGCATGTGTAATAAGAAGACTAGGTATATACCCCGATATCCACTTCTTCGATTATATCCATGTACGCATCGAAAGATTTTGTTGTGAGATCCGTTGAGAGACCGGCGAAGAACTTGAAGTAGCGTGGAATAAGCTGCGCTCCAAGCTGTTTGGTCTTAACACTAGTCTTGGACAACTGAATAATCCCTTCATAATCTTGAACATTCTGCAAACCATGAGAATATTATAGAAACCGATCAAAGCAAGCCTACGAAGAGCCACAAAACCAATCACACCAGTATCTATTTTCAGACCATAAACCCTTTTGACAAACCAGAGGCGATTCGGGAAAACAATGAAGAACTAAATCAAACAGATAACGATTGATTTCAAATCCATGGAAGAAAAAATCAAACCCTAGGAAAAATAGAGGCGAACCTGAGACTTGTCCGTAGACGCGCTCAGGCGCTCGTCGAACTCATAAAGCTTCTCGATATGCTCGGCGTCTTCGGAATGTTGTTCTGACATTTCGGAGAGCTAGAGAGGAGGAAGCTGAGATCGAGAAAAAAAAACCGAAACAGATGAGTAAATACACAGTTGGTTCGAAGAAAGCAGAACCTATTCACATGTATTCACGTCTCTGTGAACATCATAATAGTGAAAACAAACTTTGGAAGAAAGATGGAAAAAGCGGAAGAAGAAGAAGATGAGACCGTACATGGCGATTTTAGAAGAGTGTAGAAGCTTGATAGTGTTCTCTCGCAGAGTAGCCAAAGGGGTTTCTGTGCTCTTTGAAGAAGAAAGAGCGAGATAGTTTTATGCCCTTCCCTTAAACGATGTCGTTTCTTTGATATTTGAGCTTCGAAAAACGACACACTTACTTATCGTTTCTTTCGAATTTGACCCCAAAGTTTGCTACGGAGCGAAGTCAGACACTAATTGAATTCAAATGACTCTTTCCTTGATTTCTGGTTCGGTTCTTATCTGCCCCGATCTTCGTCTCCGTCAATCTCCGTCGTATTTGAGGCCACTTTCTCTCTCTTCTCGCAGTAAACCGTCTTCTATCCACCGGTTTTCTCAGATCTCACGCCGGATCAAAATCACCGCGAGAGCCACCATGGAGACGACGGCGGAGACAATTTCCGGCGGTGTTCCCAACGATACGATGAAGCTACTGTTCGTTGAGATGGGTGTGGGTTACGATCAGCACGGGTACGGGATAATCTACGTTTGCGCGATTTCAG
Source organism: Eutrema yunnanense (assembly GCA_002933935.1). NCBI lineage: Eukaryota > Viridiplantae > Streptophyta > Magnoliopsida > Brassicales > Brassicaceae > Eutrema > Eutrema yunnanense. Next base: position 557,681 of record PKML01021855.1, on the reverse strand, counting down.
TTTTTCTACTCTCGAAATTCGCGTTTTTGATTGATACTGATGTGAGATTGAATCTTCAAAATCGAAACAGGCAAGACGTGACATCTGCGGCGATGAAGGCTTGTAAGAATGCAATTTCTTCGAATTCGATTCCTGCATTTAGAAGAGGTACCATATTCTCCTGCTTAACAAATTAGTATAGTTCTGAAATAGTGGGTTTAATCCGAGACTTAGTGGGCATTGAATGTGGTGAAAGGTTCGATTCCTGGAGTTTCATTTGAAGAGATGAAGTTGCAGATAAAGCTTGGAGTGCCTCATTCTCTTCACCAGCAGCTGGATCTCGACAAGGTTAAATCTATCTTCCCATAGTAAGTTCCCCAAACTCTAAACATGAATTTTAAACAAAGTTGTTGTCTTTTCAGAATTGAAACTTGACTTCTTTGTTCCAAGTTGAAATTTTGCTTTCTACTAGGTATATATAAGTTACAGATATGTTTTGGGAAGTTTGAGGTTGGATTGGGATTGTTCAAAACTTGCAGATCATTACTTACCTGGTCTTTAATATTAGTGTTTGTTGGACCAAATTTTTTTCTTGTGTTACTTAATCTTGGAGTAAAGATTTATCTACTACGTTTTCACACAACCATTCGTTGCTTTTCTTTGAAGTGGGAGGATTGTTAATGTGGAGGTGGTGGATGGAGGACTGATTTGCTCAAGCGGCGTTCAAGTCGAAGAAATGGGTGATAAAAATGAAGATTGCTACATCGTGAATGTTGCGGTTTACGTTGGCTACTAGTCGCTTGTTCTTGCGCTTTTGACCCAATTTGAGAACAACGAGAGTATTGCAGTCGCTTTAAGTTGTATATTTTGATTTCAGAAGCCAATTTGGTATGTAGAATTGCATCAATACCTCAATCTCAGCTTAAACATGTGTTTGATTCACATTCATGTTATGAGAAAGTGTTTACACAGACTACACAGTCTTAAATGGATGAAGCGTTTGATGCGTTCAAGGAATAAAACGCGTTTGGGAATTTCCCTAAATTGAGCGGCAAAAATTTCCCTCCTTAAAACCTTGAAAGTTCTCTATAGCTTTAAAGCAAAGGAGACCTGTGAAAGAAAATTTTGCAGAGAAAATGAAAAGGAACAAGAACATTAGTTCGATTTTCGAAAACTGCCATGAAACGGCGTCTCAGGAGATTTTTCTACGGAGCTGCGGCTTTGCACGACGAGGTGGTGTTCCTCCAGATTCCGATCCCTCCGTCGGAGTCTCGCCACCGTTAAACGACGGAATTACACCTCACCGTGCTTCCGATGATTCTGAGACGGATAGTATAATCGGTCACGACGAGGATTTGGTGGAGAGTCATGCGATTCGATTCGTATCTCCGCCGCAAAGCGTTGATTTCGAGGAGGGTGCGGCAGATCGGACGGTTCCTGTGGAATCAGAGGTTGATGAAGAAGGTGGTTCAATTGCCTTGGAGAAATCAGGTAATCTGTTTTCCTCGGAACGACCATCGTCATCTTCAGGAAATCGTAGAGATGAGAGGTTGGAATCACCAGCAAAGAAACTGAAAATTCCTTTGAGGGATGTTGTGAGAGCCATAGTTATGAATTCGAGGAACGCCGAGGAAGAAGACAAAGAGATTGAGAAGATTAGCTGCCTGCAAATCCTCGTGGAAAAAGGATTCAAATTCCCTGGAGGGACACAAAACCCATCAGGATTTTAAGGTGATTTCGATTGAATTTTTCGATATTTTCCCCAAATCAGAAGACAGTATGCATGTAATCTAGGGTTCTTCAAGGTCAAGTTTTTTTCTTCCTGTTGTGGTTAAGATAGGAATGTAAATGATGTTTTTTCTTGTACAAGAAACTAAAGTGTCGCAATCACTGTTTTGGTTAAGGTAAAAAGGCTGAATCTTTCAGGTTTCTTTCTTCATTACTCTATAGAACTCTGGTTTGGGATGTACTTTTGGTAATGCCTGGAAAAAAGTGATGTTTTTATTGCAAGCTTACAATCTATTTGCTAGAGTCATGTTCATGCTACATTGATCTTCTTTAATCCTATTAGATTCATCTACATTTTAAGTCGAAGTTTTCTCTGTGCTGTGTATGAGTTTGTCAAAATGCTTGCTTCCTAGTGTGATCCAAACTGTTTTCAATGGAAATTTACTTTGCTCTCAAATCATTTTAAGCAAAGAATTACCAAACTGATGTATTATTATGATGCTGAGAATGTCTCCTTTGTTATTCATCTCTTTCTATTGAATCACACAACACTAGACTCCCCAAAAGTAAAACTGTCAGATTCTTTGCACCTCCAAGAATGTAATTTACAGAATAAAGGTGTTTGCACTTTCTTTATAGAGATTTCTCGCACGTCACATCGAAAGAGCTGCGTAGAGAAGTTGGTTCCAAGTATCAGGCAACCCGGGGAGGCACCAATGGCTGCAATCTGTTCCTCCATCGCCACCATAAGTAGAAGGATGAGCATCTTTTCTCAACTGAGACAAAGTGGTGATATCGAGCAAGAAGACAGGCTTTCTCATCGCATTCAACACTTTGGACACAACTCCTGCAGATGGAGGCTGGCCACTTGGGTAATTTGATCCACTCAACGGCTGCATTTGCCCATTACAAGTCTTCCTCGGCTCGTTCCATTCCCTTCCCCTGCCACCCACAGGAAAGACATAAATTGATATAGGTTTGTGTTTTTGAAAGCTTATCTTCTCAAACCATAGATAATGACACAATTACATCTCGATTGTTCGTTTGATCTTTAGTGTTTTAAACCAATATTTATAACCGCAATTTAAATGGACTTACTCGTAGTGGGTGGGAGAAATGCCTTGGAAGAAAACTTTGGTTCTGGAGGTATCGACGTTTTGATCAACCCATCGAGCCCAAGTGGTAAGTCCTTTATAGAAAGCGTCAAGACGGTTCATGTCTCTCATCAAAGACGACCCATCTCTAATATAATCCCACCTAAATTCAAAATTAAGCAAAAAAAAAAAAGTTATGAAGGATATATTGAGTTTAGATTAAAGATTTGGTTCGTTAATGTTACGGACCCTTGAGATTGGCCTTTATGAGTCCACCAATGCCAGGAATTGAAGACAAGAACGTCCATGTTTTTCCAAGCATCAGCACCTCCTTCAATGGCTCCAAGGTTTAGCACACGCCCTACTCTCTCTTTGGATATATCCACTATGTATGGTGTTCTATATAGGTATAACGTCACTCCATATTCCTGTTTTGTATATAACAATAAAAATGTATTTCAGATTCAAGATCTTATAAGAATATTTCAAAATATATCTATTTTCATTAAAAGAAGAAGAAAATTATTAAATGAAAGAAAAGGTTGAAGCAGAGAACAAAGAGAATAGTAGAAAGTAGAAAGTAGAAAGTAGACAGAGAGAGTTGTTAGTAAAAAGAAAATTTATTTGATTTAAACAAGTAAAAAGAAAAAGGTTTGTCATGTCAAGTGAAGTGAATAAGACATGTCATTTCAATGTTGTTTTCAGTTTCGCAATCGATGAATGATAAAGAACTTTGCACAATTCGGGTAAATATAAAAAATAGCTTTCGAATGAATAAATACAAATTCAAATTTTTACGAAATTAGAAAATTTATATAAATTTTATACTCATTTGTAATCCGGTATGCGTCACTTGTCTCATAATGTAGAATCAAATATATATATTTTAAAAATTAATAAAAGAAGGGATATCAAACAAGTGGATGATGTGGTCGAACACTAACAACAATATGATAATAAAACATTATTAGCACCAAACAGCTTTTTTCAATTCTTTTCTAAAGACGAATATATTATATTATATAGTCCGTGACACTAATAAGCAAAGCATTCAGTATTAATGACAGCCAATTCATTTTCGTTAATGACAAGTATTCCTCGTGAGAATTGATAATTAGATTTTGTATTTATCCGAAGAACATAGTTTTTATAAAACAAAAAAATGAAGAGACCTGGAAAGTGAGTGTAGAGAGTGGGGTACGCTTGAGAAAAGTGGTCTTGGCGTTTGGTACCGACGCATGTATCATACATCCCAACGATTCCCACATGTTCAGACTCAGTGAGTCTCCCACGAACATGACTCGCTTCCCTCTCCATTTTCTCAGAAACGCCGCACCGTCAAACCTATTTAACATACTTAATAAGCATCTTCATCATGCGTTTACATTTTTTTACTTAATTTATCACTTTACACTATTCTTACATTGATTACCACTTAATCCCTTTTACTATAATAGAGTAAAACAATCATTTTCAGTTGTAGAAAGAATATAATATATATCAACAACAACTCCTAGTAATTATACAATGTATATAGGAAAATACATATTTTTGAATTATAACTTTGCTAAATAATGCATGTAATGAGATTTTCGAAATACCCTCCAGTCAAATTCTTGTTAACTAAACTTTTTTTTATCTCAATTTTATTGTTTTGTTAAAAACTTCGGAATAATTGTATAATTAAGTAGAGACCTTGGGATGGTGCAAGATTCAGGTTGCCAAGAGTACTTGAGGAACTGTTTGTCAGGTCGACCGAACTTGAGACAGTCGAACTCGCCGTCGATGAAAGGACACGTGGACGAATCATAGAAAGGGTAAGAAGCATCGAACACCCATCGGCCTTGGAACAAGTTACATCCTCCCCTCTGCTTCTTGCCTCTCAGCGACGATATCCCACCGTCGCCGGAAACCGCCGTGCTGTTGCGGTGGTGGCTGTTCACGAGGAGTGTGCTGTCGGAAGCCAAAGCATGCTCGGCTCCCGACAAGATTGTGACAGTTAGAAGTGGAAGAAAAAGAAGAAGGAGAGAAGAGATGAGGTTGAAACCCATCTTTTTATTAACACAAATATCCACTGTTTTGGGTTTTTGTGAAGAAGCTTGTTGATGGGTTCTAGCTTTTATACACATACTAGGTGATTATTAATTTATGTTTTTCAGATTTTTTAAAAATTGTTTGGATCTTATTGTGTGTTTGTGTATGTATCTGTATATTAGAATTGGAATTGGAATTGCATATCACAAAAGATGTTATAATTCAATAAGTTTTTAATCCAAATTTAAAGTTTTGTAACATTTCGAGTTAAGGTTTTGTAACATTTCATTTTAAAGTAGTGTTCGGCTTTTTTATTGAACCAAAACAAAAGACATGCACAATTGGTTTGGTTAACTTTTTATTCAACATGGTCGATTCGATACGGTACCCAAGACGTTTTTAATTACTAATTAAAATTTGATAATTTAGTGTTATATAACTGTTTTTTTTTTAAAGAAACAAAATGCTTTCATCTGCTTTCACTTTTTTCATAAATATTTTGAAAAACTATATGGTAATGACTAATAACACTTTATCATGACACATTTATAAATTACATATAAAATCAAAGTTTTAGTTATCAATCTTTCTCAATTAATATATAGGAGATTACACGTCTTAAGACATTTGTTACAAGCTGGTTAATTATGCGACAATTAACACATGACAATTTTGATTATTTATTTTTGTTAACATTAAATTTAATCAAAAAAATTGCTTGGCTTTTATTAATATTTTTTTTAAAAGGGGAACACAAATAATAACAAAAAAGTGCTTGGCTTTTATTTATTTTGTTGTGAAAACAGGTTCCTAGGAACGAATAAATGTGAAAAAAGGTTCCTACGATCAGCTTTTGTGGGTCTTCTTAATACTGCTTATTGCATAATAATAGATGGATTGTCTGTAGACTTTGCACCAAAAAAGTAAAAAAGATGGATTGTCTGTTATAAAATTTAAGGCGGACGTGATTATGTCGTTGATCCCGTTTATCAACATAATATAATCTTCTTCTTTTTTTTGTAGAGATTAACATTATATTGTTGACAAAAAAAATGGACATTAAATTAAAATCTCAGAGATGTTAAGTCCATCTCAATGATTAGTTTCAGCGTTAAATCAGTACTTAATATGAGAAGAATGCAAAGTAAAATATAAAGCTAATTAGACCATCCACAGCGGAGGATCTGTGTCTTCCTTGGCAAAAGGTGATGACGCACGTCACGACAATAAATTTTTTTTTTTTTTTTAAAGTGGAAAACATCAAATTGATGTCTGTAATGTGGATGGTCTTAGGTACATACTAATATACTATGCATCTATATGTGGTAATATTATATAACAGATACATTATGTACGTATCAATCTTTTAATATTAATTACAACTGAGACAACAAGTGCTAACTTTCTTTAGCTGGTGATGATTATTAATATTAAAATGTTATATAAAAATAATTCGGATCCGATAGTCTGCATCGACAGTCCATTTGTTAAATTTGCGTAGACAGTTGATGTCAAGCTTTTGGTTCGATTCTATTATAATTTAGTTTCTTTGAGAGTAGAAGACAAAGATGAGTTTTCAGTTTTCACCGTCGTGGGTTCACAAGTCACATGAAGAAAACACGTATGTTGGGGAGTGAATATGGCAGAGAGAAAGATCATGGAAGGATATGGGGAAGACTCATGAGTGGAAAGTGGATTAGGCTTTGTCTTTCTAGGGAATCTAAAAATCCTTTTATCTTTTTTTAGCCAATATCTAATGATATTTTAATTTTCTATAGTTGTTTTAACTCTTTTACACGATTAATTACACAGAAAAATTGTTTTGTTTTCCTTTTTAAAAAAAAACAAAAAACTATATCAATCTGACGAAAACACAAGTACATTTACCTAAAAGAGTAATATTCTACCAGTTACCTGATATAAAATATTTTAGATTTTTTAAAAAATATAAGATGTTATCATATTATTAAGCAAATTTTACATTTACTAGATACAATGTAACTAATTATATTTTACAGATTTTTCATAATTAATTAAATTGTTTTAATTTATATATTAAACAATACTTTTGAAGAAAAATTATTTTTGATTTTTCATTGTTTTTGCTAAAATATTTTATATTAATGCAATTGACCAAAATAACACAATTTAAAACTTTTAATCCAAATTTAGTATTGGTAGCTGAAAATGATAATAATAATATAAATTTTGACAATAATAACACATATTTAATATTAAAATGATATAAAATCTTTTTTTAATGAGAAAAACTATACTATAAATTGAATTTTGGAATTTTAAATTTAGAGTAATAAATTTGGAACAAAATAAAGAAATTGTGTACTACTTTAAAGTATTTCTCTTTATATTATCAAACCCAAAGAGTTTTGTTGGACAATCCGTTGGTCTGCAGGTCACGGGAACATCTTAATCATTTTTCATCAATCTTCACATGCTTTTACGCCATCTGCTGTGGTCATATTAATTATTTTATGTCAAAACATTAAAAATAATACAAGATTTGGGTGTAATACTGCCATTAAAAATAATACTGACTTTTTTTCTTTTGTTTTTACGTCGTTATACTGCCATTTTTACCACTGTTTTCTAGTATTTATTTGTTTTTTTTTTAAACAGTTATTTTAAGCCAAAAAACGAACAGTTTTATTTTATTATATTTTTAGTGGTTTTAAGGCATCTCCAACCCTACCCCATTTTCTACTCCAAATGCCATTTTACAGTAAAATCATCTCTAACCCTACTCCATTTTTGACTGCAAAATGGGGGAATGTCATTTTTTCCTCCAAATATGGAGTAACTTCATTTTCAACTCCAAAATGGAGTTGAACTTTTTAATTTATAATTTAGTCCTTCATATTTTATATTTTTTAAAAACTGTACGTTAACGACATCGTGAGCCCAATTTGCCCAGTAGTGCTAGGTCACGTGTTCACATCACTTAAGTTTTTGCTTATACGAACTTAATACTCGCTGTTTCTAATTGTTAGATCCTTATTTTTATTAATTAATACTTTAGTTATTTACTTTAAATAATTAAAATAATAAGGGTAAATTTTTTAAAAAAAGAACAATAACTATACTTAAGAAATATAAAACATCTAATTTTTTTAAACAATTTTTTTTCTAAAACATCTATTATTAAAAAATAGAGGGAGTATTCAATAGAAGAATCTTATTTACACAATTTAGTTTTATCAAATAGAGGGAATATTTAAATGGTGATGTTTAAATTAAAATGTGCTTTGTTTTGTTATTTTTTATGATATTGTAATGGTTAAATTTAAATAACATCATAATTTGTGCAAGTTTTGAAAGAAAAAAAATAATGAGTTAATTTGTAAATTTTATATATAAAGTGTATTTTTAGCAATTAATAATAAAATAGAAAATGAAGAATATACTAAGAATATTCTTTTTGGAGTAAAAAATGGAGGAATACATTGGAGAGAAATCCAACTCCATTTTGGAGATAAAAATGAGGGAATTTAAAGCTGCTCTTAGTATGGCGAATTGGGAATATTTTTTGTTTGGGTGCTAACAAACGAATTAGGAATATTTCACGAGATTTTACATGTACATAAGAAATGACCTTAAAAGGCGGGAAGGAATTGATATCACTATTATAAAAATTAGAAATAATCTTAATACCAGTCATGTCTATAGAATGTCGTAGACAAAAATTGGCTTTTGCGGTCATTTATTTTAATTTTATTTTAATTTTCGTTAACATGTTAGTATTTTTGAAAACTTTAATAGAAAATATTACTGTTAAACCCAAAAGTATCCATAAATAATATATTGTGTACTACAATGAACGGTATACAATATAACAATAATAAGCGTGTACGATAATATACGGTATACCATTTTTTAAAAAATATTGTTTTCTACTATATTTAAAAAAATGCTGAAATATTAATGAAAGTTAGAATAAGTGTATGTACAACTATTAGATAAGAATAAATAAATAACAGGAACAGAAAAATGAGTACGTAATTTCTAGCAAAGAAAAAGAAAATGAAAAATGATACTTGAAATCAACGCAAATTGACCTTTTCAAAAGAATCAAAACCCCATGCATTATAGAGGATTATATTGTTTAACTGATAATATAATTAAATACTACGGATCAGACATCATATCTTCATATGATAAATTGATTGGTTTTGTTTAAATAACATTCATCTTTTCCTAAGTTCATAATGCCATGAACAAATTAAACACAAAAAAATAAGACCATATATATCTTTCTTCGCTGTCAAGCAAACATAATCTTCTACCAACCAATCATTCCCGTGTTAACAATCATATACTAATACATTGCCTAATAATTTCGACGACTATCATCCTCACGCAATGTTTTCAACTTTTATTTCTTAGCTCTTGAACTAGGACTTCGTGTCTTGTATAGTTTTTTTTTTTTTAAATAGGATTTTGGCTTTTATTTCTAAAATCTGGAAAACTTAAAAAAAAAAAAAAAATCTGAAAAACTTGATTGGAGATGTTGAGATTTGATCCTCTCTTGATAATCACGAAATTGAGCAATAAATAAAAGACACAGAGAATTAACGAGTTCAGATCACGGTGTGTGATCCTACGTCTCGGCCTGGAGCATTACAGTAATCCACTATCACCACAGATTACAAAGAATTAGGGTTCCTCACAATCTCTCTAAGAACAAAAAAGATCTCTCTAGTTTCTCTCTAGAATTTCCAGGATACAAAAAAACTCTCACACATGCCTGTCTTTATATAGACTAGGACAATTACAAAGTTAAGACGGTTTAAACCTAAACCAAAGCCCAATAGGAAGAACACATTCCTAATTGACTAACCCAAGTCGCGGGCATAGTTAATACTCATGATTTTCATCACCAAAGCCCAACAAACTCCACCTTGATGACAATCATTTCCGAGTATAACTTCTTCATCTTTGCAATCATGTGCCGCTCCAGACAGTCCAGCACCTTAGTGCTATTCTAAGTTGAGAAAACTCAAAGCCTTCTCAAACTTATCCAGAGGAAGTACCTTTGTCAACATATCAGCCGGATTCCTCTCAGTCGGGATCTTCGACAGCTTCACTTCACTAGAAGCAATAATATCCCTGATGAAATGCATCATCCTGTTAATATGATTTGTCCTCTCATGATGAACGTTGTTCTTGGCTAAACTCAAGGCACTCTGAGAATCACACCAGATCTCTACCGTGTCTTGTTTGAATCTGAACTCCTCAGTCAAACCTTTTAGCCAGATAGCTTCTTTCACAGTTTCCACCAACGACATATACTATGCCTCAGTTGTAGACAGCGCGACGACATGTTGAAGACTTGATTTCCAGCTTATATCCGTCCCACCAGCAGTGAAGACATAACCTGAAATCGATCTACTTCTGTCCAGATCCGATGCAAAGTCAGAATCATAGAAATCTTCAACCTTAAAATCATTTGTCTTCCTGAACACAATCTTTCGATCTTGGGCACCTTTCAAGTACCTTAGCACCCACTTCACATCAGTCCAATGTATCATGCTTGGCTTACTCATGAACCTACTAACCAAGCCAACCGCATACGCGAGATCACACCTAGTTCTTAACATCGCATACATGATACTCCCAATAGTATTTGAGTATGGAATATCATCCAAAATTGTCTCTGCTTCATCATCTTTCATAGCAGACAACTTGAAGTGCGAACCGATAGGTGTAGAAACTGATATAGCTTCATCCATATTGAATACCTGCAGAATCTTCTTGATGTAACCAGATTGAGACAAGGTGAGAACTCCACCTTCACGATCCCTCTCAATATCCATCCCAAGAATCCTTCTTGCAGCTCCTAGATCTTTCATCTCAAATCTACTGCTCAACAAATCTTTTGGTCTTTTAACCAACCTCCAAGTCTTGTTCTTATCTAGAGAACTTTTCTATTCAACCATACCTCCATTCCAGAAAACTTTATCATTGCTTTCAACAGCTTCCTAATAGTCCCTAGGTTCTTCAGAATTTATCTCGACAGCAGCGATAAAGGCGAAACTCGTTAAATCATAATCACCAAGATATTCAGGCCGCCTTGTTACTCGTTTAGACCTGTTTCGAGCTAACTCCCAATCTTCTAGAGGTACATCATCTGTTTCCTGATCTCCAACAGCTCTACCTAAAGATCCAACTTGCTCATTGTCTTCAGTAACAGAAATTGTCGTATCTGATCCTCCTCGGTGTCGATCAAAACTCCGGATGACATCGATCGACACCACCTCAGAAGGCTCACGAAACTTTTCTTTTTCGTGTCTGTGTCGATCGATACTTGGGGTGGTATCGATCGATACTCTTTCAGAAGTCGGGATCATCTGCGCAGTTTCTTCCACAGAAACTCTATTCCTCAAGTCTTTGAATACTGTATCTTCCACAAAGACCACATTCCTGCTAATCACACATTTTGATTCATCCAGGAGCCATACCTTGTACCCTTTGACTCCCTCCGGATAGCTTATGAAAATTTCCTTCATAGCTCTTGGTCTTAACTTCCCTTGATCTAAATGAACCTAGACCAATGACCCAAATCTTCTCATGTGTCCATAACCCGGCTTTCTTCCCAGCCAAAGTTTTTCAGGAATACCACCATCTAAGGCCGATGATGGGCTTCTATTAATTTGGTACACAGCTGTGCTAACCGCCTCAGCCCAGAATTCTTCACCTAAGCCACTTTCATCCAGTATACAACGCACCTTCTCCATTATTGTTCGGTTCATGCTTTCCGCAACTCCATTTTGTTGTGGAGTATACGCACAAGTCTTGGGACTCTCAATCCCATGCTGCTTGCAAAACCCGTCGAAGTCTTTGTTCACAAACTCCAACCCATTATCTGTTCTCAAACATTTCACTTCCTTGTTTATCTGATTCTCAACCAGTTTCTTCCATTCACAGAACTTTGTGAAAGCTTCACTATTGACAGACAAGAAGAACACCCACACATTTCTAGTGTAATCATCAATGATAGACAGGAAATGCTGCTTAACAGAGATATTTGGAGTGACTGATGGAGATCCCCAAAGATCTGAGTGAACATATCTCAGCGCTTCTCCTGAATTGTGTTTCCCAATGTTGAAGCTCAATCTCTTGGTCTTCCTCATTACACAACTCTCACAGAAATCCATCTCCCAAATCCTTCTCTTGTCAATGATGCCTCTTTTTACCAAGATCATCATATTCTTCATGCTCATGTGTCCTAACCTTCTATGCCACAAAGTTGTCTCGTCATTGGTTAGTTTCCTGGTAACACTTATGTTTGACTGTCCTACCACAGTCTCTCCATCAAGCAAATACAAAGAACCGCATAGAGTGCCTTGAAGACCCATCTTCCCATTCTTATAGAACCTTGTTTTTCCTTTGCCTCCAGCATGATCAAACCCAAGCTTATCCAATGTACTTGTAGATATTAAATTTCTCTTCAGCTTAGGAATATACCTGACATTTGTCAATGTCTTCACCGTGCCACCACATGTATTTATATTGATGGAACCTATTCCTTTAACCTCCACAGAATAGTCGTCCCCCACTAGAACTTTTCCAGAGTTGAGCTCCTCAAATGTATCAAACCAGTCTCTCCTTGAGGTCATGTGATATGAACAACCCAAATCAATCACCCACCTCTCTAAATGCCAATTTTTCCAAGACTGATAACGCATAAACTCCTGCTGATTTTTTTATGACAACCGCTGCCGTGGCATCTTCATCATCGCCGCCTTTCCGCTTCTTCCAAGCATAGCAATCAGCCTTCACATGTCATTCCTTCTTGCAGAACCAGCAGGTGACTTTTGTACCCGATTTCGACATGCTTCTGCCTCGGTTTCCAGAATTTCGTTGATCCCTATTTTGCTATCTCCCACGAGCCACATACGCTTCACCAGTGCTTTGTGAAGTCGATATTCCCTTAGCTTTAAGCTCAGTTTCCTTCGATTTCGCCGCATTCACTACATCTTCAATAGAGATGAACTCTCTACCATACTTCAATGTCTCCTTCATGGAGTCATTTTGAGGTGGCAAGGAGTTGAGTAGTAGAATTGCTGCAGTTCATCCGCAACTGTAACCTTTACACTAGCCAACTCCGAAACAGTCTTCAAGTAGTCATCGACGTTTTGATCGATTGACTTAGACCCATCCATATTAAATGTATAGAATTTATACAAAAAATGAATCCGACTCGGTAGAGTCTTGGTGTTGTATAACCTCTCTAGTGCTGCCCAAAGATCACGTGCTGTTGTGCACTCCTCTGTTTTCCTGAGGACATGATCTCCCCGTTAGCCGGTTTTTGTAGCAAATTCTATTTGTTCTTCGCCGCTTTGGGTTGTGAGATGGAGTGTCAAAATATCCATAGCATTCTCTGCTCGCTCCCATTTCTTGACTTGTTCTGCTTTAAGTCTCTGTTCGAAATCCTCCGCTGATTCATCCTTCTTGATAACCAGCTTATCCGGCTCAGTGGTTGGTGTTATTAGCTCGCCTTTCAAACCCTGAAGATTCATGTGAGCTAACATCCTTCTCTTCCACATAGAGAAATCACCTTGTCCGTCGAAGATGCCTATCTTCACCTTCGGCTTCTTTTCTAAAGACATCTCGATCAAACAAACTTCTTAACACGATTCTGCTACCGTATCGATCGATACAAGATGGAGTGTCGATCGATACCAAACTTTTCTTCGTCTTTCTGCGAACACGTAACAGACGTATCGATCGATACCAGGAAGGACTGTCGATCGATACTTAAGCGATCTGCGCGATCTTCTTCTTCGCGCCGCATACAGCTTTTTCTCCCGGGCTGTCAGATTGAAACCCTAAACCGATTGATGCCTTGATTCCAGCTATCAATCCATATCTAAAACCTAGATCTCTGCAAAACTTCTCTGTCCAATTGCTCCCAAACCTAAAACCTAGGCTCTGATACCACTTTGTTGAGATTTGATCCTCTCTTGATAATCACGGAATTGAGCAATAAGTAAAAGACACAGAGAATTAACGAGTTCAGATCACGGTGTGTGATCTTACGTCTCGGCCTGGAGCTTTCCAGTAATCCACTATCACCACAAATTACAAAGAATTAAGGTTCCTCACAATCTCTCTAAGAACAAGAAAGATCTCTCTAGTTTCTCTTTAGAATTTCCAGGATACAGAAAACCTTCACACATGCCTGTCTTTATATAGACTAGGGCAATTACAAAGTTAAGACGGTTTAAACCTAAACCAAAATCCAATTGGAAAAACACATTTCTAATTGACTAACCCAAATCGCGGGCCTAGTTAATACTCATGATTTTCATCACCAAAGCCGAACAGGAGATATATTGAACTTTAAAAACAAAAACTAAATTAAAAACAAAGTCCATTGACCATCCAAATTCAAGGGACTCTGGACTACTAAGCTAAAATCACATATATATATATGTTATGAATTAATTATATGGATACCCATTATAAGGCCCATATTTTAGGAGAATTAGAATATTCTCGGTTTCCTTATTCTCCTTTTTCAGCTTGCTCTCCAAGTCTATGTAAACCTATATATACCTCTCTTTATTCATGGAATAAGACAACAACAATTTCCTCTCTCTCTTTTATTCACAACACGTTATCAGCACGAAACCCTAGCCGTTTGAGCTAACCCTAGAATTCGAGCCGTCTCCTTGCACTGCGATTTTCCAACGAACCACAATGAGTCTCACGATGAGTCACACAGATTTCCAGCACCACCGACCTCGCTTAATTTGAGTCCACGGTCAGAGAGATATCATCGTTTTTCTGAAACCGGTGCAGTCTGCCCAAGCTCTCCGATCTGCCACCTTTCGGAGTAATTTTCCGGCGAACCACCCGGATCCTCGTGGCGATTCAACCACCCACGGATAGATCTTTGAATCAGCTTTTCATAAACGCTGGTAGCACCTCAATCGAGTCCACCGTTCTGGAGTTATGACCGAAACCGTGAAGCCGCTGCAGTCTGGCCGAGCTCTCCGTCGGCGATTCCGATCAGGCACCTTCAACGACGTGTTACCGGTGACTCCGGAAGTATTAGGCGACGATCCGACTATCCATAGAAAGCCCGGGACGTCATCTTTCTAGGAAGCCCAGAATCGCCCCAAAAGAAGTTGTACAACGAGAGATATGACCAGTTTTCCACAACAGGTGCAATCTGCCAAACCCTAAGCCTCAAATCCGTTATGCCAAGTTATCGCCTAGCCGTTATCGAGATAAGTACAAGTTACTCTACATATTAATTAGATCTGATTGGTTC
The DNA here is from genome assembly GCA_002933935.1 of Eutrema yunnanense. Classification (NCBI taxonomy): domain Eukaryota; kingdom Viridiplantae; phylum Streptophyta; class Magnoliopsida; order Brassicales; family Brassicaceae; genus Eutrema; species Eutrema yunnanense. Next base: position 542,549 of record PKML01021855.1, on the reverse strand, counting down.
ATATATCCATGGCATAATTGATTATCGTGTGCTTTAGAGTCACTTTTGGATGAATTTTATTTTGCAATAATAATAAAGTTATGTTATGGTGTGGCTGTCGGGATTTAAAATCTGATCAATAAATTCATATTACATTATAAAATTGATATATTGAGATCAATCAACATATGCTGTATAGTTTCATTTAATATTGTTGATATAGTTTCATTCAGTAATTGTTGATCTAGTATTAATGCTACTAAATTGCGTTATTGTCCTAGAGTAACGTTTATTGCTTGGGAAGCAATCAAACCCCTAAGAGAGAAAAAGACAAACTTGTTTACTGGATTCGAGAATGAATTTTGGTCTATAACATCCTGGAAGATCGAAAGCAGGGAACACCATCAATTTGATCCACTAACTTCATCCTCACATCTTGATTGAAGGTACGATTTCCATTTTTATTGAACGGATAATTGAAGCATTACTTTATAAAATCTGAGTTTTAGCAAATCGATGTTATTCGATTATTTTTGTTCAAGTACTTGACCATAGAAGATCCACATGTTATTTAGAGTAATCTAAAAGAAAGATATGATCACTAGAATGTGATATTGCTTAAAGCTCGTTATGACTGATTAATCTAAGATTATATGACTTGAAGTCTGTAAGTAGACATTACTCAGCTATGTTCAGAATTATTTGTAAATTGATATTATGTGGAGATAATATCATTGATGCAAAGAAGCTAAAAGACATAATTTATATTTTAGACGTAATGTTGTCATGAAGACACATTACTATGAAAAGAGGATATGAGAAGTGTTCTGAACTTATATATTGTCTAATTGAGACTGAGCAAAATAATGAGCTACAGATGAAAAAAAAAAAAAAAAAATCAGGATACACTTCTACTAGTTATGCTCCATTCCTTGAAGCGAATGTAACATCCTATACTGAGAAAGAAAAAGACCACAATAATAACACTGGCCGTGGTAGTGGCTATAGAAGTGATCGTAGATGTGAACATGGATATGTATATGGATAAGGTCAAGGTCGAGATCAAAGAGTTTCTTTCAAGAACTCAGATTCTCACTAGAAGTGAGAAAATAAAGATGGTATCATACAAGATATATTTTCTCATGTGGCGATAAAATAAGCTAGTGTGAGTACACAATGAGGTAGTATAAAGATTATTGAAAGCTCCGGAAGAGCAAATATATTTGCCTATGAGAATGCAATTTGAAATCATTTATATTCTCCTAAGTCTCAAAGATCAAAAGGATCTAAGATATAATACAAAGCCCATCTGTTGGGTATGTTGTTGATCCTAAAGTGGGATTCAATTCAAGATAGATGGACCTGAAGTGTCATCATCTCGAGGAGGAGAACTGCAGAATCCCACAATTCATAGTAAGTGGAACATCCAGAAGATCATGTTCACACTCATGTTCGATAAATCATGTGTAAAGAAAATCCAGAAGATTTTAAGATTTATCAAGTTGAGACAATGAGTGAAGGAAATGTCGAATATCTTCACATCATGAGTATTACCCAAGGCAGTAAAAGTATTTTGGAAAAACTACATACATTCTCTACTAGATTGTACTACACAATAAATTAGTGTAATGGAGATAAGTAAAATAGTAAACATGAAGTTTACTGAAAATCTCACTGTTTTGGCATGACCGGTTAGGCCATTTCGGTTCAATAGTAATGCGAAAAAGAATCAGAAAATTATGTGGACATTCATTAAAAAACTAGAAGATTCTTATATGTTGTCCATAAATCAAGTTGATAATATGGCTTTCACTCTCCAATAAATTTGGAATATATTAGTTTTCTGGTACGTATACAAGGAGATATTTTGGACTGATCACCCACTATGTATCTTTGCGAAAGTATTTGGTTAATTAAATAGAGTGAAACCGCATTGATTCGCATTATGCCAACGAATAATTCTGAGTTCTCCCCACGATTGGTTTTTGGTCAGGAACCAGATATTTCCCAACAAAAGTTTTTGGATGTAATGTTGCTCCACCACATTGATCTAAGTTGGGGCCTCAAAGGGGATTAAGAATTGTTGGATATGAACCTCCCTTGATGAGTAAATGTATTGAGCCATCAATAAGGGATAAGGTTCTATTTACAGACTGTAATTTTAGTGAGTCAGTCTTTCCAACAATTAAGGGGGGAGAAGAAAATAAACAGCTGGAAAAGAAAATCAGTGAAAGAAATTATCTTGATCCTCATAAAGAATGTGCACTAGAAGTTCAAAAGATAATTTATTTGCAGAGTTAGCAAATTTGATGCCAGAAGCATTAATTTCCTGATCCTGATTGAGTGACGAAGTCACATATACCAGCTGCGCTCCAATATTGATGTCCCGGGGGGACAATATCAACTGTTATTGAGTCTAGAGATCGCATGAAGCGTGATAGACCTATTGGTTCCAAAGATTAGAATCCTCGAAAAGAAATGGAGCAGATTATGAAATGGCAAGATCGATGAATCAAAGAATTATGGAGGATCTCCATAAGAGACATTAGACTTGACTAAGAAGGAAATCCAGGTACCTGGTAATGATAAGAGATTTCAACTAGTTGTGCCATGTCTGGAATAAAATGGAACCAAAAGCAAATCGACGTCGATAATACTTTTGCATGCAATGAAGCAGTTGATGAGATTTGAGGATCATAAACCGCGGTAGTAGAAGGTTTATTGAAAAATGTACATAAAGTGATGATTGGCCAATCATGAAAATAGCCGTAGAGGCAGAGAAGTATTTGGACCAGTAGTCCGTACATTTGAAAGTGTAAAACTAGTAAGGCATAAGTGGATCTTCATGCGAATGAATGAAAATATATGAAGAGATATACTCTCTTGTGGTGGATGCAACTATTTTCTGATCCCTTATGAGTCTTATAATGAGAGAAAGACTTGATTAGTCTCAAAGAATTTAAACTGTTAGAAGCAGCAAATTCTAGTGAATATGTTTCATGGGGTATACTCTTAAAGTGGATATTATAAGATAACCGATATACCCATGTGTATTATCAAAAGATTATGGATCAATGTGATCCTTGATTTAAACATAATCGAAACTCTTGAAGAGTTATTGGAAGTCAAAATTTGGAAGAAAACGACTTTAGATAGATAACATTGTCTTTATGTTTTCCAAATTGTAAATCTAAGGAAAGATATGTTATCTCAAAAGATCCTTACATAATTTGAGATAAAGAATGCTCACATGTGACAATGTGATTGGTCTTGAAGTACCACACTTAAAATGCTATTTGAGTAGTTTATTGATCTCTTTCATGATTGAAAGATGTACTTTCATATAACAAGAAGGAAAGTCAAAACAATACATTTTACAACAAGGAGCATGAACAGCTCGTATGTACAAGTATGTACAATATGAATGTTTAGAAAATTGTATGTAAAAGAAAATTTGGCATGAAGTCCAAATAGACGAAGAAAATATCTTCTATGTGAAAAGATGTTATGGACTAGAAGTCCAATAACCTGAGAAATTATGATAATCATACTAGTGTATTACCAGTGTATTAACTAAGTTTATACTTATATCAATTCCCTAAAGATGATATATATGATTGGAATTCATCTCTTGAAGAAGATGCTTCTGGGGGGAGAAATATGATGATGTGTGTGGTTGTACTCTTTTTCCTTATCATGGTTTTTATCCCACTGGGTTTTTCCATGACAATGTTTTAACAAGGTAGCAAAGAACACGCAAATGATAGACACCTAAGGGGAATGTAAATATGAAAGTCTATCACTATTCCAAAGAGTACTGAGATCATCAGAAGTAAAGAGAATGATCAAGATGGATCATCTGCGACACCCATTAATTGCAGAAGAATGTCGATGTACGTCTACTACAAATTCGTTCAAGTAAAGATTTGGCGGACTTATTTACCAAGACGTCTCCAACTGCTACTTTGAAGAAGCTAGTTCCTCATATTGGATCGCGTCGTCTCAAACATTTTAGGTGATGTACTCATGAGGGGGAGTAATAGCGCGTTGCACTCTTTTTCCCTTAACTATGGTTTTTCCCATTGGGTTTTCCTAGTAAGGTTTTTAATGAGGCAGCATCTTATGCGCATTATGATTATTTTTGTATAATGATCATCCAAGGGGGAGTGTTATGAATTAATTATATGGATGCCCATTATAAGGCCCATATTCTAGGAGGTTTAGAATATTCTCGGTTTCCTTATTCTCTTTTTTTTCAGCTTGCTCTCCAAGTCTATGTAAACCTATATATACCTCTCTTTATTCATGGAATAAGACAACAACAATTTCCTCTCTCTCTTTTATTCACAACATATATATATAATATATATATATTTTTTAGTTTTATTTAATACCAAAATAGCAGTGGATTTCTACCACATCCTTAGGGCATTGGGTGCCATTTTTTATTTTATTTTTTAATCACAGAATTCTCATCGGTTTTCTAAGCCTCAAGACTAATCCCGTGAAATACGTCCACTTTTTTACAAGCCTTTACGGGCCGCCAACACTTGTGTCACTGAAAGGAGTGAGATCCGAGCCAGCGTGGAACCTTTAAGCATTCCAACGCCAATCAAATGTAGAGCCCTTAAGCATCCCATCAGATGGGAATCGAACCCGGATACGCAGCGCAAAGCATACAAGACCCTAGTTAACTACACCCACAACCTTCTAGACTTGTGTGCCAATCTTGTTAAGCATAATCACATCCGTTGATTGATTTCATATATTTGGATGTTACTTTACGATTATAAACAGTCATTAAGCCCACTCTAATGGAAAATATTCTCCTTGAAATTGAAACAAAAAATATATATATATATATATATATATATATATATATATGAAATTTTGAGGAAGGAAAAGCAAAAAAGATTAAAAATATAGGTGGTAGTTGAAGTAAGAGCATGTGTATGGGTGACTTTTGCCCAATTCTAAACATTGTGGCTGGTGCAAAAAACAATTTGTGGGAATAAAATAATGCATAAGAGTTTAGTATTGATATCAATTTAAGCGTTTTTCGGTCCGTTCCTAGACACATGTCGTCTCCTTATTCGTCGAATTTTTGTTACTTTAACCACTAACTAAAATAATATTAAAATATTGTTTAACACCTTTAAATAAGGAACTCGGATACACATGCTCTAATATCGTAATTAAATGATTATAAGTACACGATAAAAACTTTACAATATATAACCATTATAAATGTTAGTATAAGATAAGTTTTGGAGTCAGCATGCAAAAACTCTTTGCAAGTAATAATGAAGAAATAGATCATTTGATATGGGATGGCAACAATATGAATGGTCGGTCGATCTAATGTAATGGTCTCACTTCACACAACTATATCTCTTAGACGTTTGTCTTGTCTCCCACCCATTCTTGTATCAAAATCTTCTACAAGATTTCCCTTCTCTCTATTTTTTTAAAATCATCGTCTTAATAATTTCCAAATTTGTTACCTGTACTATTTCTCAGTTATAAAATACTAGATTCTAAAATAAACGAATGAGTTCAAAATGCTAGTTATGATAAATAGTTTTTTCAAGTGATAATTAATCAGATCTTATTTTAAGTTTTCGTTTTAATATTTGAAAAATAGTTTTTTTTTTTCATTTCATAGTGTTTTGAAATTGATAGACACTCACACTACTAATCTTGGTATTTAGAAAGTGGAGAAGAAAATCTGGTGAGTTGAGTTGAGTCGAAGAATGAAGTCAGAGGGGTAAAATTGGAAAAAATGCTTGCTTCAAGTCTCGATCCATTTGAAAAGACCCCAAAGGCATCAAAGTCCATTAATTTACTTCTTCAGTGTTCGCCAAACGCACTAAAAGCCCCAAAAACAATGTATTTTTCTTCCACATGCAATGATGTAAATATATATATATATATGGTTCATGCAATGATACATAATACATTCGTAGCCATGACGAAATCGAATGTTTCAATAATCTAAACCGATCTGACCCCATGGGATTGAAAAGATGATTGTGATTCTAGGATCCGACGGTACGGAGATGGCGAGTGCACAGTGAATAAACAGAGACACGCGTAGAGGAACATGAACGGTCAAGTGGGGTTCAATGGCTTTGATGACGCGCGTGGGATTTGCTTTAAACGCGTGAAGTCTTTTTTACAGAATTAAAGCCTCTCAGCTCAATCAAGCCGCCGTCGGTTCCTTACACTTTTACTGTTTTGGAAGAAAATCTTTATGGAAATTCAAAATATATATATGTTAGTATTAAAAAAAAGTCATGAGATATGGGTTTTGTACAGTGAACACTGTGAGAATAGTTAACCAATTGTCACAAATTTTATTATATGTCTAACATATTTTCTTCGAAATCTTACAAAACAATTTAGAAAATATGAGTAGAAAGGCGGTAAATTAAAGAGAGTATAAAAGTCCAAATGGTGGAATCATAGAGAAGCAGGTAAAAAGAGAAGAAAAAGCTTTTATGCTCTCTTTCTCTCTCATCTGAGCATAGTTGTATAACAAAGGCGGCCGCATTAAGCATTTTAAGTAGACTTCGTTATTACACTACTCTCCTGCTCACTCACCATTGTTACATAACCACAGAGCCCTTCACTCACTCTCTCTCTCTCTCTCTCTCTTCCAATTAAGTTCTAACCAATCTCTCTCATTCACTCTCTATGTCTTTATCGTGTTAATACTCTGCTTTGCTTCTGAGCTTGGAGAACGAGAGACGGAGGTAAATAGTCTTCGTGTTTCTTCCGAGTCGAAAAGGAAAAAGGAAGACAATCTTTGTTTCTTCAATCTTTTCAAACAAAGATTATAAACTTTTCATTTTCTTTTGTTTGTGTACCGTACTGCAGGTATCCACCGCTAATGTCGGGTGAGAAGCAAGCGGAGGAGGCCATAGTGGTCTCCGGCGTCGGAGAGACGGAGGATGACGTGGCCGGTCGAAAAGTGGAAGACTCAATGGCGGCGGAAGACATTGACGTTGCCGGCGATGGATTTAGTGTGAAGAGTTTCCTCTGGCATGGCGGGTCCGCTTGGGACGCCTGGTTTAGCTGTGCTTCCAATCAAGTAAGGCAACACAAAACTTTGGATAAACAAACAAATGTTTCTTTTTGTTTTTGAAACTTTTTGTTGTTTGTCTTAAAGTTTTTTTTATTTATAAGAAAACATTCTCTTTTTTCTTTGTTGTAAAGACAACCGAATACAGTCGCATATTTGTGATACCCGAATAACTACTAATCTTTTTACGTTATATTCCGAGAGAATCGAATTCTATATATATATTTTATTATTATTAAAAAAAAAAGAAAAGAAACTAAACTATGATTGGTGCAGGTGGCACAAGTGCTGTTGACACTGCCGTATTCGTTCTCGCAGCTGGGGATGTTATCAGGAATACTGCTTCAAATATTCTATGGACTAATGGGCTCTTGGACTGCTTACCTCATCAGTGTTCTTTACGTCGAGTATCGAGCCCGCATGGAGAAACAAGAAGCCAAATCTTTCAAAAACCACGTTATTCAGGTACTACTATATATTTTCTAGTTTAAGATTCTCTTTATAATTGAATTGAATGTTTTTTTTTTATGGTGTGTGTGAATAAATATGTAAATGGAAGTGGTTTGAAGTGCTTGATGGGCTGCTGGGTCCGTACTGGAAAGCAGCGGGGCTCGCCTTTAATTGCACCTTCTTGTTATTCGGATCAGTCATCCAGCTCATCGCTTGTGCTAGGTTCTTTTCCTTTTTTACCACTTTTAATTTGTTCCCAATCTTTTCTTTTTTTTTTACTTTATGAAGGTATTTTTTTCCGTGCAAGAATAAATTTGCATATGTAAAAGTGTTGTATTAATAGATAATGTCATGTGCGTGTGTGTTGGTGTGGCGCAGCAATATATACTACGTAAACGATAGGTTAGACAAGAGGACTTGGACTTATATATTTGGTGCTTGTTGTGCCACGACCGTCTTCATACCATCTTTCCACAATTACCGTATTTGGTCTTTCCTCGGCCTTGCCATGACCACTTACACCGCTTGGTACCTCACCATCGCCGCATTTCTACATGGCCAGGTACGTTACCATCAAATCAGTTTTCACTTTGACTTTAAAACCTAAAAAATAATACTTGTGGCTTAAACCGATTGTGTTTTTGTAGGCGGAGGGTGTGACACATTCCGGTCCGACCAAACTTGTGTTGTACTTTACCGGAGCCACCAACATCCTCTATACGTTTGGTGGACATGCTGTGACCGTGTAAGTCTTTTTTTTTCATGCATTTTTCAACTAATTGTATAATTCTCGCAACAATTAAAGAAACAAATATTTAGGTTGTGAATAATGATGGATTCACAACAATTAATTGTATGATTTATTTCTGATTAAGTTAACGTTAAAATCTAGTATTTTGCACATGTTTTGTTGCAAATTCTCAGAATCTTTATAGTTTCAAATAAAAAAAGGTATTTCTCTCTGAAGATTATGTTTCTTCTTTTTTAGTACTCTTCTCTTTTAGCTTCTATATATGCCAGCTTTTGCCGGTTACTTTAGGCTCTGTCCGAAACGCACAAACAGACAAAATCATTATTACGAAATAAATAAAGACAATTTTACCAGAAAAATCTTATTTACCTTTTTGATTTTAGCACACTAGTGTATTTTTGTTTTTTAACAACCTTTTTAGTTTTTACACACTAGCTATTGAACTAAACCTTTCCTTTTTATATACGTATTTATTTTTTGTTGTCTCACGATACAAAAATTACAGGGAAATAATGCATGCGATGTGGAAACCAAGGAAGTTTAAGAGCATCTACTTGATGGCGACACTGTACGTCTTCACGTTAACGCTTCCGTCAGCGTCCGCCGTCTATTGGGCTTTCGGCGACCAACTTCTCAACCACTCAAACGCTTTCTCTCTCCTCCCTAAAACGCGTTTCCGTGACGCCGCCGTTATCCTCATGCTCATCCATCAGGTTCCTAACGAACTTATTATAAGCTACATATATAATTCAACTCTGCATTAATTGGTTGGTCCAACTCCATGCCATTAATTTAATTATACCGAATAAGAACATTATCCTCTCTCGCAATGAAATTTAATACCGGAAGGAATGTTTTGGTTATGATGACATGTTCTCAAATCTTTTTGGATGCGTTAATCAGATCATTTGCTTAATTAGCTTCAAAAAAATTGGTAGTAATAAAGTGGACACACTCTAGATTAGATTGAGAGAGAACTCTCCTATTATATAATAGATTATTAGTAATTTAATCGATTAATCATGCGACTTTTCAATTTATTCGTCTAACCAAATAACTAAATTGATAATAAAACAAGTGGAACTATCTATCGCCGTCTAAACGTTAAGTCTTAATTATATATTTTTCATATATCTGTTTCTCAAATTTTTTTGTTTTTGTTTTGGGGACAGTTTATAACGTTCGGATTTGCTTGTACGCCGTTATACTTTGTATGGGAAAAAGCAATCGGAGTGCACCACACTAAAAGCATATTTGTAAGAGCGATCGTGAGATTACCGGTGGTGATTCCAATATGGTTTTTAGCCATCATTTTCCCATTTTTTGGTCCCATAAACTCTGCGGTTGGAGCCCTACTCGTTAGCTTCACCGTCTACATCATCCCCGCCTTAGCCCACATGCTCACCTACCGCACCGCCTCTGCCCGTCGGGTACTAGCCACATTCCTCTCTCGGTCACATTATTATATATTCATTGTTCAATTTGAATAAAAACGATAGTTTTGATGATCAGCTAGACCTAAACAATACCCCAAACATTGGGGAAAATTATTGGAGAGAGAATGATATATATATATAACATAGGTTGAGTTTATATTTGATGAGCTGGCTTGAACTTTGCATTTAATCCCATATCAATGAGGTAGGTCCATCGTATATAATGTGACCACTTGACTAGTTTGGAAAATTTGTAGCATATATTCTCGTTATACGTTCAATGTATTGATTTGTTTTCTTTATATGTAATGACGTGGCAGAACGCGGCAGAGAAACCGCCCTTCTTTTTGCCTAGCTGGGTCGGAGTTTACGTGATAAACGCTTTCGTGGTGGTTTGGGTCCTAGTTCTTGGGTTCGGGTTTGGCGGATGGGCCAGCATGACCAACTTCATCAGGCAAATTGATACTTTTGGCCTCTTCGCCAAATGTTATCAATGTAAATCGCCGCTTCCTCCCCCTGCAACGGTCACTGGGGATCACCACCGCCGTTAAACTAAGTGAAGTATGAAAGTGTGAACTTTTTTTTCTGCTTCCTTATGTATAAAAGAAAGTATCTAAATTTCAAATGAATTAATGATACTATGAAAATTTGAAATTTCGTTAAAGTCACGTGCCAGTATTATGACATGCGGACAAAATGGTTATCCCCTTTAATCAATAAGCCAATCTGTCTAATTTGACTCCGAGGACAATGATAAAAGATATTTATTTCCTCCAAAGCTCTACAAATTCGAATTTTCTTATCCTCATAAAATTGTTTCTGCTATCAATATGGTGGTAGAAAAATGAAAAAGTTAAATAAAAAAAAAAGTAGAATTTTGTGTAAAATAGTGACAACAAAACCAGAAACCAAACTGTTTTAAAACAAAAATCTTGGGGTGTATTTCGTCTTAGAGAAACAAAATAGTTTTTATTTTTCAGTTCAAATCATACTAGAAACAAAAAGGTTGAAGAACAAAATAGCTAATTATAAAAATGTTACAAAACAAAAAAGGCTCCATTTGCAATGAATATAGAGGGTCCTTAAAGAAGGCCCAATGTAGACCCAACCATATTAATGGGCTTTAAAAGATGCCTATTAATACTGAATCTTTCTGAGTTTTGATGGAATTGATTCATCGCACGCGAATGTGGTGTTAGGGACGATGTCTTATTGTCTTGAAAGATTCGTAAAAGCTTCTGCGATTTACTTCTTATTTGGGACCCGAAGAGTGTTATCTACAACAAGTTATCTACAGAACCAATCTCACAGATTATGCAGTGCTCTGATACCAATCTCCACATGGCACTTCCTTGTTCGATTTCAAATTTCCTGCTGAATTTATTCCACAGATGCAACCCATAGCTTCTCCTCTGCATCTGAACAAGCTTGAGATCGACCCATTTCGAGTCTTTCTCTGTCTTTGGCACTTTGAACAACTTCTCTATCTCGAGCCAATTTACAGGATACAACACAGAAGGTCGCAGGATGGTGAAGTTGTAGTCACTCGACCCTTCCACTGCTCTAGCCACTCGAGAAACCAGGTACGGTCCGTTGTATCCCCATATGTTTCCATTGAAAGTCTGAGCGAACTCTTCTATGAATTTGAGTAAGAGAGGATGATTCTTGTCGAATATCAGCACTGCGTTGTTCAATCTCGTCCAGTTTGTCGACGAAGGATCAAGGCTCTGCGCTCCAATCACGTTCTTAAGCCCTTTGAAGCTTTTGAGAACGATCATGTCGGTGTCTAAGTAAACACCTCCATATCTGTACAAGTAGGCAAGCCTCATGAGATTTGAGAGATTCTGAGCTAAAGAAATCTTTCCGGGGTCTCTTTTCCCGCTCTTTATTTCCTCCAGCCACCATTCTCCTGCGGTTCCTTTGAGTAGAAAAGGCAAATCCGGTGTGACTGCAACAACTTTGTAACCACGATCAAGAAATGGCTTCAAGGTTGTATAACCTTGAGGAGAATCCATGGTTGCGGATAGGATCATCAAGCAACCATGAGGATGAGACTTGAAGACACTCTCAATAGCTAAAACCTCTCTCTTACCAAAGATATCTGCAGATGATATCCATGTCATGACGAAGTTGACTTCACATCCATCACCGATAAACTTCTGTGCCTTCCTATGAAACTTCTCAGACAAGTTATTTCCACTGAAAATCGTAATAACTTGGAGCTTCTCCTTTATTGTGATGTTAAGGTTAGGTGATGGCGTCATCATTTGCGTTTGCTGCTTGATCGGATAATTGCTTTTACTTTCCTTCTCAGACCTCAGAGGTAAGTGTGGAATCACTCTCTTGATCTCTATCTTCACCTCTGAGAAATCTCTCTGCGGTTGCATCGAGAAATTAGACAGTAGAACCAACGTGGTAATCACGATCAGAGTTACAAAGCTAACCGGATACGCGGTGAAAAGTGATGATGATCCAGATTGGTTTAGCCGTCTGTGATCAATAACCACCGTGATTCTCTTCTCTATATCACGATCCATGGTAAAGCAAAACTGAATTGGAAACCAGGAAAAAAAAAATAGAGAAAAAAGACTTTAGATGGATGAGAAAGAAACCAATGTATGTGTTTTATTTCTTGTTATAACTTGTTATGACCGTGTTCTTGCTCTGGGGGCTGTCTAGTTGAAAAATCAAGAACTCGACGTAGACTATGGGTTTTAATTTATTATATATATTAATTAGTGACGGCTCTTCATTTTTTTTCTTTTTCTTTGGCACATCACTAAAATTGATGAATGAAAAATATAAGTAATCCGTTTTCCATTTTTTATCAACAATTTTATATTACCATTTTACTGGTTGCAGTTTGCATCGAATTAGAATAAAACTAGGTAAAAATAAAGCATTATTTTATATTCTAAAAATATACCTTGATTATATATCGAATATGATATTTCTTTTTCAATTGAATAAATTAGTCTTTTTGATTGGTTGTTGCAAAATGAATCGTGAAGAAGGCATATGTATGTATTAGTATAATCTAGTTTTTTTATAGACAAATTGTCAAGGTATTTAAATATTATTGTTTTATAATACTAATTAAACCGTGTTGGTTGGATTTAATATTTTTCCGAACGAATAACGCTGGTATTCATGGTTGACTGAAAAAATTTAAAAATCAAGACATTTGTGTGCAAGAACGACAACATATAAAAGAGATGTCGAAACTCGAAACAAAGAGACGTGCACATTTGTTTGGATATCTTGGATATGATTTCGATTTTTGGTTTCGCTTCAGATTCAACTTTATCTTTATAATACTAATTAAACCGTATTGGTTGGATTTAATATTCTTCCGATTGAATAACGCTGGTATTTATGGTTGATTGAGAAAATTTAAAAATCAAGACGTTTGTGTGCAAGAACGACGAAAACATATAAAGGAGAGATCGAAACTCGAAACAAAGAGACGTGTAAATTTGGTTGGATATGATTTCAATTTTTGGTTTCGCTTCAGATTCAGCTTTATCTTTAATTGGATAACTTCTAATTTTTTTTTTGTGCCAAAAAACTTCTAGTTAATTGCATATATTCAAGTTTGGTTTATTGAAGTACACATGATATGTATTTTACTGATTTTATATACGACATGATTGGTTATCTTTGTTTAATTTTAAAATGAAACTTGATTGGTCCATGCATAATCAGTTTCCTCCACACGACTTGTCAAGGTATGCAAGCATTTTGACCGTGACAACTGAAAGCATAACAAAGGAAATATGTAACATTATTATTTTAATCTCATTGTTGTTGATTGATAATACTAGCTCAACAACTAGACATGCAATTTATTAGTATCTGCGTTCCGAAACACACAACTCATAGATGACGCAAAATTAATTAATGGTATAATAAGGATTGGAAAGAATAATAACAAGTTCCAAAGTCAGAGTCAATGCCAATTAATGGGCCTTATGTTTTTCATTGCGAATTATTGGCCCATGGGCTTTTATGACATCGTGATTATTATTATTTTTTTCAAATACCGTCACGCACAATTAAAGGAGTTCGTTAGAACCGCGTGGGAAGCAATCGCGTGTATCCCAACGGTACAAATTAAATGCGGGTGAGCACCGAACTGTGAGGTTAAGAGAACTCCAATGCCACGTGGGCTTATGCTTTGCTTTCGTTCCATACACACTACTTTCTCCCACTCACACAGAGGAAAAGCGCTTTTTGATTGAAGATGATGACTGGAACCCTAACCTCTTCTTCTCCGTCGAAGATCATTCTCCAAGATTTCCCTGCGGGGATTTTCCGTCGTGTTCCCAGGAAAACGTCTCATCTCAAGTTTTTGCGTTTAGATTCTGTTCAGAGCAGGATTCTTCCGCTTCGTTCCTCGTCGATTAAGAGGGTTTCGCAGGTAAGAGCACCTTCCGGGTTTTTTTGTGTTATTGACATGTGGATAATTGTGTTCATACATTTTTGTAGGCAAACAGAGAAGCTGGAGAAATCGAAGCTGTAGAAAAATGTAAGTTTCTATGTTATATCTTAGTATCGGAGTTTGTTGAGTGATCCATTGCGAACAAATTGCAGCGCCGGCAACAAAAACGGTTCGTGTAAGGTTCCAGTTGCGGAGAGAGTGTGTGTTTGGGGAACATTTTTTCATCCTTGGTGACGACCCTGTGTTTGGCGGCCCTTGGGACCCAGATATAGCCTTACCACTCAACTGGTCGGACGGGCATGTTTGGACAGTAGATCTGGTATGCATCAATACGCAATTTGCTCACATCGATTCTGTTTAGAGTTTGTGTTCTAATGGAGTTTCTTTCTACTTAGCATCTACCCGTTGGAAGATTGGTTGAATTCAAGTTCATTCTAAAGTCAAAGACAGGGGAGATTTTGTGGCAACCAGGTCCAAACCGGGCTCTTCAAACCTGGGAAACTAACAAGACTATCAGACTATGTGAAGACTGGGAAAATGCTGACCTCCAAATGATCATCGAGGAACATTTTGTGCCACTCATTCAACAAGAAAAGCAGCCTTCTGCTCTTGACTTGGATATGCCTATTGTTGCAAAAGAGGAGGAACAAGTGCTTGTTACTGTACAACAAAAGTCTTCAGAAGCAGTTGTAGTGAATGTAGGATACATAAGCGATGATTCTGATGCAAATTTGAGTTCCAATCTCCAAAGTGAGAAAAACATGGAAACTTCTAATGGAGCTCTGGGGGTTCAGGAGGAAAATGTCACCCAAAAAGCCATGTTTACCGAGGAAGAAGTTCCAGTTTTGGTCCCTGGCTTGATTCCCCTGTCTGATTTAGAAAATGAACAAGTGAATGAACCCATACCTCATGTGTCAGTGGAAGCCATTAACGAAGGTAAAGCCGAAACGTTCCCGGAGGTAATAACTTGATAAGTTTGAAGTCCATGTTCCTGTTTCTCTAGAAAACCTTTGTGTATGTATGCAGGTTCCTCTAGTTTTTTTTTTTTTTTTTTTCTAACAGACTGAATAGAAATGCTCTGCTTTGTTGTACATTGTCATTTCATGAACCCTTAAGAGGCTGCTGTTATACACACAGCTGCAGATGGTAATGAAATCTTCGCATATCGGTCTTTGTTTGTTGAACGAAACCGCTCTTGTCCATTCCTACAATGTATATCTGTTGACCCATTTCATTAAAAAAATATCCTTAACTATGGCTTGGAGCTAGTTCCACGGTAGAACATTTAGAATTGTGCGCTTATCTATCATTTTTTCGGCTGTAAATGCCATTATTGTCTTATTTAATGAATGGAGACGCTATTTGCAGGTAGGTAAGAAGGAAGAAACCAAAAGAGAAAGAAACGAGAAAGGGAAAGTAAAAGCGATTTCATTATTCGAGAAATCAGAGCGAGAAGCAATAAAGGGTGTAGAGAAGATGCGTTACAATGCAGCAGAGGAAGAGATGCAGCAGCAGCAGCAGCTAGAGACAGAATTGCTTGGAACGCAGAATGTGCTTTTAGAGAAAGACATCCAATGGGGACGCAAAACGCTATACAAGCTTCTAAGCAACTTTGGACTTTTCTAAACTCAACACACAAGTTTTGAGTGCATTTATTTATCGGCAAAAGAGCCTAAAAACAGATGGTCAAAACTGTCTTGCTCTAAATGCAGTCATCTTTAACATTTTGTATTTATGAGAATTGAAAATAGATTGAAGCATGTTGTGTTTGTATATATGTATGATCAAATGGTTTTGGTAAAGAGGGAGATGAAGAGAGAATGGAGTGTTAACTGTTAAGTACATAGGATAATGTTGCTGTCTTTTTATGTGGATCTATTTCTCTATATAATTCAAGTTCTTGTAATCTTTCTTTTTAATTTGATTTGTATGGTTTATTTAGCTTGGACCTTGGGTGGTCTTAACAAGGCCAGGTATTTGCCAACGCCGTACGTTTAGGAGCACCTTTTTTCTTGCCCGAATTTTATAATAGTGAGAGACCTCATCAATTCATCTATGTCAGCAATCTCAAGATTGTAACAATTCTTGTGTAATCAAATTATAAACCACCCTCTCGTAAGAATAAACCAACCTAAGTATGCATCAGTCAGTGGGTGTTGTGAAGTCTTAAAATGATAATTAATCAAACTACATAAATGATAAATCTCCACATGCTGTGCTCGTAAAAACTAGATTAGTCCAACAACAAAAAAACCATCAACTTATACTAAAAATATACAATCACACTATACACAAGCCTAATGTAGGTGGAACTTGTGGGTACTAGCTCCTAAGGGAAAGCATATATTACTCATCAAAAAGTCCCTTATTTAGGACACTTTGTTTACCTTTTAAAAGAAAAAGAATTGAAGAAGCCAGATCTTTGCTTATATCTTCTTCCCCACATATCTCTTTCTTTCATTAAGGCCATCACCTAAATTATGCATTTTTATGAGGAAACTCGCAACTCAGAAATGTTTTCTTTAGGCGCTTCCTCTTCAAGTCTTTCGTTTGATACAGCTTCACTGCTTTCCCACAAAAACCCATTCTCATTTCTCGCATCTTTCTCTGTTTCTCCAGATAGAGGTGCCACATGTGCAACATACTTTTCTGCAGAAAGCAACACAAACAAGTTTTTGGACCAATCTGTGACCAAATGTGCACACTACACAAAGGACTAACAACAATCTGGAGACTTAAAATCAAGTGGTAAATAGATCCACAGAAGAAATATCCCCACTAAAATTTTTACCAGCCAAACTTCTAAGAGCATTCTCAGCCGCTTGTTGATGTGCATCTTTCTTAGTTTTTGCCATTCCAATGCCTATCTTCTCACCCGTGAACAAAACCTATGTAAAATTAATTGCAAAAATACAAATAAAGTTAACATTACACAAAGGGACTTCAGTAACTAACAAAGTAGACATGATTGAAAGGCGAGGAACAAATTCCAGCTTACCTCAACTGAAAACTGTAACTCTTTGTTTGTACTCATCACAGTCCTAAACTCCACCTGCAAAAACGTACATATATTCCTCAGATTCGATCAAAATAAAATATATAATAGCTTCCGTGGTTATGCTAATATGTACCTTAGAACCGCATCTTCTTCCAATTTCTTGCAGCGCACTCACATATAAATGAGATTGCCCGCCATTACTCTTTCCACCATCTGTATGATGTTCCCTACCATTTGACACCAAATGATTCTGGGACATTCCACCTTCTGCAGATAGTTTGATCAAGTGCTATGTTAAAAGATATCAATGCACTTTATTCTTCATGCAGTTATGACAGATTCAGCACAAGACATTACATCAGATGGGGAAACCAATCGTTATCCTATTCTAAGTCAATTATATAATGTAGCTTTAAAGCGGTGTACCAAAAACAAGCTTCATGGAGAAAACAAGAAACTCAGCGATTGACTATTTTATATTTATACGATTAGATTGGTGTTGAAACTAGAACATACCTGTTGTTTGACGTGAAGGATTTTGCTTTTTCAGGTCATCATCCATACCCACCTGCAAGAAAACTGTCAGACTACTGCAGACAACATACTTTTGAGGTCGAAAGAGAGATACTTAGAATTCAAAACTAACCTCTTCACTCCTAAAGTGGGATGGGTGTGGAAATGAACCAACAGGAGCAGAACCTGGTATACCATGAGGAAATTGATTTGGATAAACTCCTGAAGGTCGAGGAAAAGGAGGCCTATTCTCGTCATCTACCAACCAACCACCCTGAGAATACATAGAAGACGAAGGTGGCTGCATAGGAATTCTAGCCAGAAGAGGCGGTTGATTAAAATTTTGGTTCCTTATATCTACACCAGGCCTCATCATAAGGGGTCTTCCACCATCAGAATAAGTGAAGCCATCCCGTCTTGGAGCTCCAAGCAAACTAGGTTCTAGATTGTGATTGAGCACAAATGATAGAGAATGTCAGAGACAAAAAAAACATTAACATGCAAAATAACTGTACCAAATTCAGAATTCAGAGTTATATTATCTCAAAAGTTCGTACTGTGAGAAGGTAACAATGCTGCTGCAGTTGTTGTGATAGTGTTGTTTGGTATAATTGCTATCTGTGGCTTAGGGGTTTCAGGTTTCTGCTCAGCGTTACTTGTTGCAGGAAGAGTAGAAGAATCAGTTGCCGCCTTCTCATTCCCAGAAATAAAAAGTCAGCAAAAAATCAAATTACAACTGACAAAAAGCTTTGCACCAAAACATTTTTTTACTTAAAAGATCACTTAATCCCAAATTATGTATCTACTTTTCTGTTATTATTTTACTGACCGCTTGGTTTAGTCTGCGTTCCACTTCACCCCCACACATTCCTTCGAGAATTGGAGCAGCAGTTATGTTTCCATTTGAGGCAGCGCCAGGATCCTGCAGACAAAGATAGCTAGATCACATATTGTAGATGGGGCCAAATTTCTGTGCAATACATTAACGGTGATAAAATTCTAACTACAGTTACCTCTATAGTGACATAGTTGCTCACATCCGGTGATGGAGGTAAATTTTCCACATCATCTTCATAGTAAACCAAAGATATACTACTCATTAAACTCTCATCGAATTCCCTGGCATAAATGTCCGGAAACAATAAGAAAAACCAGCAAGAGTTCATTACACATACAAACAAAAAAAATCCTAAAGAAACTTACTTGAAAAAGTAACCTCTGACATTGCATGCAACATTTCTTGCTACGCAAAGAATTGGAACGAGAAGGGCTGTCTGATAATTGGGCATAAGAAAATGGTTAGATACCCACATGGAAAATTAAGCGATAAAGTGTTTAATTCACATCACAGCTTAATGTAAGAGCAAAAACACGCCTCTGCCTGTGGAGCATAATATGGAAGATATGCGGGAACAACGTGAACCCGTGGTTGATCCTTGTCCTCCCAAACCTTAATACGGTCATCAATGACCATTGCCATTTTCGGGTGGCAAATGCCCCCATTGAAGACATTTAACAGCGATTTCTTGGCGTCTGCTATGCAAAGAGCAAGAAATAAATCAAATGTTTTTTACGGAGAGACAGAGATAGAGAGTTGGTAAAAACACTTAAGGTTCATCTCCTAATACCAAAAACTGAGAGGTCAAAAAATCCAATCAGGCACGAGAGAGGGAGGGAGAAAAGGCAAAGTAAAAATAACAATTCACAATAAAAACAGTAATGAAAGAGATAATTGCAGTGAATTAAGAAAACTACAGCAATGGCAGCATGGAACCTATGTACCAAAACCAAGATTAAGTGTATAAAAAGCCAGAGATGGTTTTGACCTGATTTAACGCATACAATACGATCTCGAAGCTCCTTGAGACTTATCAGATGTGCTTCCGGATCAAGTAGTCTCCACATTTCCAAAGCATAATCCCTTTCAGCCATGGTACAAACATAAACTTCAAAACGTTTCCTAGTTTTTGCTGTCAAATAGCTTCTTAACTCCTCCCACGCTGGTCTCAGTTTTACAAGCACACTAGTGTCACGGATCTGCATCAGAAATAACCCCAGACAAGAGACAAAAACTTTGCTAAGTCCCAACAACATTGAAAGTAGGTTACTCATGCCAGAAAAGGTAAGCAGAGAAAATCAGATAAGATGGAATGAATACGTATACAGCCACCAGCATAGATAGATCTTCTAACCTCTGGATTAATCCGAGTAAGCACAGTATTCTTTTCCGGCAATCTAATCACGGGTCTATAAACTTTCTCGAAGCCATCAGAAGTTGGTCGGACCTCCTCAGGTTGAGCCTTTAACAAAACTCCATTATCAAATGCATAGTCATTATCAATGTACTGCTTCAGCAGCATCCTGTCATCTATATACCTTTTCAATTCTGCAGACATTCCATTTATCCTCACAGGATCAATCTCTCGTGAAATCCAAGCTTTAAGAGCCTCGATTCTATCCTCAAAGGACTTCATTGTATTTGCAACAATCAAAGTCTCATCCAGATCAAACACAATAGACAGACACCGCGTGTTAAGCATCCTTAAACAGGAATCATAAAGACCTAAAGGAACTGAGAAACACCAGAAACACGGGAACTTCTTCTCCTTGCTCGGCATCGCCACTAAGTGAATCTCCTCATCTCCGAGCAGAACAACGGCAGTCTGTAATCACAAATCAAAATTCAAGCTACCGAATCACTCCAACCAATTGGAAACCATCTAAATCAACTAAATGCACAGCGAAATGTCAAATCGCGTCCAATAGACATGTCGGGAATCTCAAACGAACCACGTTACCTTCAATTCATGGAAACAGACTGCGTGAAGATGCATTAACTCAGGCGGTTTGACCGGAGCCGACGACTCAAGCTTGCATCGAACGGCAAAAGAAGCAATAGTCTGTAGAATCGCGAGCGGAGGACACCTCTCGCCAGCCGGAGAAATGTGATGGATTCGAATCTCATCGTTCGGGAACCGAAATTCGTTCCCTGAGGATACCTGGTTGACATCAAGTTCCCCCAAACGCAACTCTCCGTGATAAACCACGGATTTGTGACCTAAACGACTCATCGAAATTCGTCAAGACGATTTTGATAAGATTGTGACTTATCTGAAGAAAGAAAAGAGGAAGAAGAAGAAAGGAGGAAGAAGACGAGAGAAAGAAGAAGAGTTTTTCTGGGTCCACTACATTAGAGTTTCCTCGTTATATATAGCAAATGGAAACAACATAAAAACGTAAAAATAATGAGAGGAGTGTCCAATGGTCCAATGGCCCAATTAGGCCCATTAATCCAATTTTGGATCGTATCGATTTCTCAAGAACGAATCCGCCAAACAAAAAATCTGGGGAATGCGTGAGAAAATCTGCAGATTCTCTTTTCGCTACTTTCTCTGTGATTTCTCGCTAAAGAGTGTTTTTCTGGGTCCCAAAATGAGCACAACGCAGCCTCAGGTATTTATAGGCGTTTGATTGTTACTTGCATCGATTTTAACCAAAATACGAAAAAACCTAAAATTTCCTTACACGTGGCGTAAGATGCATTATCCAGTTTCCACCAGCCGTTAATTGCCTTACTCTAGACCAATTTCTTTAGATTGAAAAATAAAAAAAAAGCGGCCGGAATAGTGTAATAAAAATCAAAATGGACGCATCAAGTTTTTTTTTTTGTAATAAAAATAGACGCATAAAGTTGTGAGTAAGAAAAGGACATAATAAATACGCAAACCAAAATTCATGGCCACTCTAGATACTTGAGCCTTAAGTGAAAAATAAAGACAAAACCAGGAAGAATCTATTTAGCATCAGCAAGACACACTCAAGAGTTTCATGAGTCTTAGAGAGGTTTCTTCTACTATAAGAGAAAGAGAATATGCAAATGAAGAACATCATGATGCTGACTCTAGTAGCTAGCTTATGTCGCTGAGATTTTCGTCGCTACCGTCTAAGCACAAGATGTTGACACTCGATTCCGAGCTCCCGCTACTGCTCACCGGCCGCTTTCTCCTGGTCCCTGATGATCTCACACTGTACAATGAAGCTGCCGGAACTTTCGTCACTAGCGGTCGGAAATCGCCCGTCATGCTCCCTCGTTTGATATCCTATTAACACATACGTATACAGAAAGACCATTACAACATTGGAGACAAAGTCCTAAAATATCTCACAGAGAAATGCTCAAAATTTTAAAAGTAGTCTAAACGATGATTAGTGTGCTTTTATTCTTATAAAACCATTTGAAAAATATCGCGTGTTTGCATTAATTTATTTTCAAAACTTCAAATATGGTGTATAGTATACGACCGACTAAACTAATTAGTCAGCTGATTGGACCGATTAGTTGGTTAAGTAGATTTGGTCAAAATTGCAACACTAAAGTAATTTCTACCCATTTTTATAATCTCTCATAAATTTCACGAAATAATCTAATATATTACCGTACCGTATGTCTCAAGGCCATATCGAAGGAGCTTTTTGATAGGTTTCTCCCAAAACCAAAACCATCAGACTCCGAACTCAACTTCCCACCTCCTCGGCCGCCGTTTTCTGTCAGTCGCGGTGGAGCAAGTTTTCTCACATTCACAACTCTCTCGACCATTTGATTCCCCTTAGCTACAGGATTGATCAAACCACCATCATCGTTGCTCGTCTTTGCTCGTCGTCCACACAGCAAAGGAACAGCTCCGTTTGCGTTTCCAATCGGAGCTCGGTTTCTAGAAGGCGAACAAGACTGCCTCCTAGTCCTAGCAACCGCGCGTTCTTTGGACGCTGATCTTACACTAGACGCACCAAACGCTATGGTTCTGAGACTTGAAGCCGTTTGTGGTCTGTCTGATAACGTAGTCCTGAGATTTGACGGCGCTTCTAGAGAGAAACCAGGCATCTCGTAAGGTTCCCATGGCCTTGATCTCAATGTAGGTGAATGAGCCGGTTTACATACCGGTTTAGTTGGTTTACTCCGAAATACACTTGATGAACCGGTGGGAGTTGGTGGACGGCGAGTTGGAGTACTTGGCCTCGATCCCGGTTTTGTATTGGGTGCCGACATTGGCCGGGTACTGGATCGAGTAGAGGCGGCTGCTCCGGTGGTTTGTTGAGCGTTTACGGTGGCAGCACGTGCAGTGGTTAAGCTAGCACGTGAGGTTCCAGAGCTAGAAGGCCTTCTTGTTGGTGTAGAAGGTCTGCTCGTTGATCTTGCGCTACTAGTAGAGAACGAGGGTAATTTTGCACGTGCATCTGTTGAGGTGGCACGTGAGGTTCCAGAGATAGAAGGCCTGCTCTTTGATCTTGAGCTACTAGTGGAACGTGCACGTGAGGTCGGCGTCATCGAGCGTGTGGTTGGTGTGGAAGGTCTACTCGTTGACCTTGAGCTATTAGAGGACGAGGGTCGTTTGAGCCCATTTGTTTGGTTTTTGGATGATGTGTTGTCCCTCTCTTCTTCACGGCAGTTCTCTAACTGAAGAAATTAAGAAACCATTGTAGAGTATAATGCACATAAGAGCCAAAAAAATAAGGCGAGACATGCATACTAAGTTTGTACCCGAGATTTAAGAGCCATCGGGTTAGCATCGGGTGCATCGAGGTTGTTCATTAGACTTTTACTCGGTGAGCCTGGTGGCGTAACCAGCCTGAACATTAAGAAACCATCAACAACAGAAGTATAAATCGCTTACGTTGATTATCTTACTCATGACCGTATTTGAGGTATGCCTAATGAAACATTGACAAAGGGCATTAAAAAAAAATTGGATATCCAACTTTAGAAAGATAATTTTTTATAAGATTTGACTAAAATGTTGTAATTCTAGGTAAGAAAACACAAGAATAAGTGAAAACAAAAAAAGTATTGTTTTTATGCTAAGATTGTTTAATGTAAACTTTTTATTTACTTTAAAGGCTCCCCATTTTTTTAAAGAACCCGCAAAGGCCCTGGTCTTATTAGACATGAAAACTTTTAAACCATATAGCTAGTGAGAATTTCTTAGAATGTTTACAAGCTGATCAGGATCAGACATCAAATTACACACTAGCAAGAATATCTGAGAAAATTGATCAAATTTACTTTTTCGCTTGAATCTATTTTGTGTTATATCCTAAACCGGGAAATGCTACAAGGCAAGTTTTCTGAAGTCATGATCAGAACTATAAAACTCATGATATTAATTGAAGGGGGAAAAAATCATTACCAATCGTAATCGGACTTCTCGTTATCGGAGTACAAGAAATTATCGGCGGCAGTTCTCCGGAGAGGGTATCGTTGAGACGACATCATCGTCGTACTACTTTTACAATGATCAGATCCTGCAAAAAAAGTAAAAAACAGAACAAAGAGAAAATAAAAATCCAACAAGGCAACAACATATTTAATACAATTGTTGGTATATTTATATGAACACGGACCCATTGAAAGCGAAGCTTGGTGGCCTTTCGCGAGACGACGCATCTCCAGGAACAAAACAAGCTCGTCATCTCTGTCTTGGGTCAACATTTTAGGACATTTTTTTAATTGAATTCTTGATGAAGGAAGAGAGTGGTAAAGATGTTCTTTTCTGTGCTTTTTCTTTATCTTAAAATGTCAGATTTTAGTTTAGCCAAAACAAAAAAAAAACTCAGATTTCATCAAACAACCCTTATTGAATAAAAAATATTAATGTAGTTTTTTTTCTTTGTGAACGATACTATTAGAGCTTAATATGTTTACTTGGTCAACAGAGCTTTGATACGTTATATCTTTATCTTTTTTTTTCAAAAAAAAGACAAAATTATTAAATGGTAATATGGTATACTTAAATTTCATTAGATTTTTTCTTAAACCATAAAAGTAATTATATAGTTAGAGACATGATACCAAAAGACCCGTTGTGTATATATATTTTTAATTTTATTAATATAATATCATAGTTTTCATTTTATATATCTATTATACTAAATCTCGCGTGATACGCGGATATGACTCGCATAATTATATTTTAAATTAAGAATTTCGTTTAGTTATCCAAAAATTATGTTTTGTAATTCGCAATCAAGAAAATTTGATCTTGATTATACTATCTAAAAACCTTATAAACATCCCTTCTAAATGAATAAAAAGTTTCAATTTTTTTTTATATAATTTAAAACTGAATCAAATTAATAAAATCAATCTCTTTTAAAATAATTATTATCTTCGAAAACTTAATTGTTCTAACATGTCAAAAAAGTTATGTTTTAATATAATAATGCAAGTTTAATTTAATATAATAATGCAAGTTTAAATTGCTTTGTGTTTTAATATTCGACGACCGGATTTACATAAGGCTCATAACTGCATTAGTTTCGACATCAAACAATTAATCAAGGTTTCTCCCTTTTTTCTAACCATGAAACAAAAGATTTAGGTCTCGGTACCAACTACAATGCATTTGAATCTGAAATAATTTTCTATGTAATATTAAGTATACACACCGATGCATGTAAAGATCTTATTAAATGATTTTTAAACATATGCTTAATTCCCTCTCTTTGTATTTTTAAAGTTTAATTTAATCAAAAAGTGTTGAACAAAAAAAAAAGGTACCACAATATTACTCAAAAGTTCTTATTATCCGCAACATTAACTAACTTAGATGTTCTCAAAACAACGCATCAAAAGAGACTGAAACTAAAAATGAAAAGAGTACCACAAGATTACTAAGAGTTCATATTATCTACCACCTTAATGATAAGCTTATCCTGCAAAAAAAAAAAAAATGAAAACATTAGAAGTTCTGTTAGGACATATTATTATAACTGCAAAATATATTAATTTACTATACTTTTATTACTGCTCGTGATAGTGTTCACCTCCCTTTATCATAGTAGCAACACCTCTTTTAGGATTTTCCGAACTCCAAAGCCAAGTTACTTTAACACGGTCAAAGAAGTCTCGTTTCGAATTTTCAAATAGCGCTAACATTATAAGTATATCTAAATCAATGTCTCCAGAAATTATCAAGATGTTAATTGTTAGAGGGGGGATTAGCACCCCTGGTTTAACTCGGTTCGAACCGAGACCGGTTCAATCAAGACCGGTTTGCGATGGTTCGGCTCAAAGATGGATCAACCCGAAAAACATTGGGCCGAGCTCGGAATCTCGCTAAAAAGCCATCTCGGCTACCGAACTAGGCCCAGCGAGAGCCCAGCCCGTTACAACAGATAATGATCGAAGTATTTCATTTCTCCCGCCGATCTCGGAAAAGGAAATATTCCTCCCGATTA
This sequence comes from Eutrema yunnanense, assembly GCA_002933935.1. Lineage (NCBI taxonomy): Eukaryota > Viridiplantae > Streptophyta > Magnoliopsida > Brassicales > Brassicaceae > Eutrema > Eutrema yunnanense. Next base: position 516,662 of record PKML01021855.1, on the reverse strand, counting down.
AAAGGAAGATATCCTTATCCCGGAAAGGGAATAGGAATATTCCCTTCTCCTAATCGAACTCGGAAAAGGAGATATCTTCCTTTTGACCGCCTCAAAGACACTGTAAATAAAGGAGAAGGCTCATTGATTCAAATCATCCACAACTTCCGCAGAGACAGAGAATACAAGAGAGAGCTCTTTACCGATCTCAAGTCCTTTAGTCTTTGCGATCTTACTTAAACTGTTGTAACGCCGACTCTTGATCAATAAAACGAGGTTCCGATTAAAAGTACTATTTTACCCATTTTGTGTGATTTACGGATCAACATTAATCATGTTGTCAAGTGCTTTCATGAAGGCCTTCTTAAGCAAATACTTATCAGCTACATCGGTTTAAGGGACTGAATATCATAGTCGTCAAGGATACATGCGTTTTCAGAGTCCCATATGACAGTGACCCCAAAATTGGAGGAACTCGAGGAAGGAAATTTTACTCATTGTAGGGAGGACTTGTGGAGATTTGTCCACCTAAAGGCTCAAGCTTTCGTGTACAATTTTGATTCATCATTTAACATTATGAATGTGGTTTGATATAACATTATGTTTCACTACAAATCATTATAACCATATAACATATTGCAACTATATTTGACTAAACTTTATAGAACAACTATATTTGACTAAACTTTTTAGACAGTGCATTCCACTATGGATTTTGCGCATAACAATAGAGTTTTGATAGTATGTTTTGTTCTTTTTTTTTGTTATGAATTGCACAAAATTTGAACAATAAAGTGACTAACCAATTTAAAGGCTATGGACTAAAATACGATAATGTTTAGGTGATAAATTCTGGATTAATGAAAAAGTGGTACGTAGTGTGAGTCTTCACGTGATCCGGAATATATTGTGGAAACAGTTTGAACCTGAAATATTGAAAAAAAAAAGATTCTATGTTTGGTTAGATTCAAGTTTGTAAACGATTATAATTTATATTGTTTTGTTTGCCAAATTGATAAGAAACCGATTAATTGGTTTAGGTGTGAAAACAAACCGAACATAAAGCAATCTCTTACGACCAAATGAATTCAAATGACAAAAATCATGTCCGGTTAGTTTTACAGCTACACAAATTAGTCGAGTTTCTTTGATCAATAAGANATGACAGTGACCCCAAAATTGGAGGAACTCGAGGAATGAAATTTTACTCATTGTAGGGAGGACTTGTGGAGATTTGTCCACCTAAAGGCTCAAGCTTTCGTGTACAATTTTGATTCATCATTTAACATTATGAATGTGGTTTGATATAACATTATGTTTCACTACAAATCATTATAACCATATAACATAGTGCAACTATATTTGACTAAACTTTATAGAACAACTATATTTGACTAAACTTTTTAGACAGTGCATTCCACTATGGATTTTGCGCATAACAATAGAGTTTTAATAGTATGTTTTGTTCTTTTTTTTGTTATGAATTGCACAAAATTTGAACAATAAAGTGACTAACCAATTTAAAGGCTATGGACTAAAATACGATAATGTTTAGGTGATAAATTCTGGATTAATGAAAAAGTGGTACGTAGTGTGAGTCTTCACGTGATCCGGAATATATTGTGGAAACAGTTTGAACCTGAAATATTGAAAAAAAATAGATTCTATGTTTGGTTAGATTCAAGATTGTAAATTGTAAACGATTATAACTTATCTTGTTTTGTTTGCCAAATTGATAAGAAACCGATTAATTGGTTTAGGTGTGAAAACAAACCGAACATAAAGCAATCTCTTATGACCAAATGAATTCAAATGACAAAAATCATGTCCGGTTAGTTTTACAGCTACACAAATTAGTCGAGTTTCTTTGATCAATAAAACTAATTAATAGGGAAAAGTTTGATGAATGAATGAATACAAATAACAAAATAGAGAGAAGAGAAGACTTATCTCTATGTTTGATACAACTGATACGCTCCATCTCCATTTGAATCTATTATGAAGAAAGTTTGGACCTGAAACAATGAAAACAACATCATATTCCATGTTTGATTAGATTTAAATTTGTGAACGATTCAAGTTTCAATTATAATTTATATTGTTGTGTTTGTCAAATTGATAAAAGACCGAGTAATTTGCATTTGGCGTGAAAAGAAACTGAACATAAAGATATCTCTTACGATAATCAAATAAATTCAAATGACAAAAACCATATCCGGTTAGTTTTACAATTACATAGTCAAGTTTCTTTGATTAGATATGGTTAGTTTTACAATTACATAGTCAAGTTTCTTTGATTAATACGACATATATCATATAAAATTCTTAGCTGACTTTCGTGTTTGGGATGAATACAAAATAAAGAGAAGGTAAACCAACCGATGCATGTAAAGTTTTATATATAGGTCTCGGTCTCGGTATCAATTACAATGCATTTGAATCTGAAATGATTTTCTATATGTAATATTAAGTATATACACCGATGCATGTAAAGATCTTATTACATGATTTTTAAACATATGATTTCCATCATATCATTTTGTCTCTATTTCTGATTTTTTTTTTCCATGTTATTTTTTTCTTCTTTCTAACTTATCCGTTTCGAACTTGATCCTTCTTCATGGATATTTCTATATTTTTTTAAAAAAATATTCCAAATATAATACCATTAGTTTAAGTTTTCAATAATAATACAAATTCAATATTAAAATAATTCAAATATTATTTTTCATAAAAAATATTCCTTTAAATATTTAGGAAAGACAAAAAAAAAGAACTCAACCATAATCTTTTTTATTTAAAGTTTGCTATAACCAGCTGAGCAAATAGCCCGTGTTCCTCCTCACAACGCTGAGAGTTGTACTTGCTCGTCAAGTTGTACAAACCAGTAATTAAAATGCACGACACACAAACAAAAGACAAGAGAGACATATATATGATACAAAAAGGACAACGTGTTCAAGCCATACAATTCAAAATCGCTTCTCCGATCACATGACCTTCAACCGCGTCCAGCAATCTCTCTTTAGTTACCTGAGAGAGGGCATCACATTCACAGCAAATTCCTTATGAGATCACCATATGTATATACACAGGCCCGGCCCGGGGGATAGGCGGGTAATCGACCGCCTAGGGCACACATTTACTATTAAAAAAAAATTTCTTTACTAATTTTTTTTTTTAATTCATTTTTTTTTCTTTACTAAAGAAGGCACACTTTTTTTTTAGTAGAGCCCTCCGATAGTCATGGACCGGTAGACATCAAATAAATTATATACTAATTCCAATTTATTTAATGAAAATCCGGTTTAATTTAAAGGAATCTAGAATACCCACTCTCGAACATTTTGGATCTCTTTTTTCATTCAAAACTTTGGACGATATATAAAACGACGTACCGTGTGACCAAGATTAGGTTTATCGTTGAGAGCAAAGAGCTTGAACTGGAAACTATTGAACAAGGAAAAGTGAAGTAAGCCTCTGTGTCGAGGACACAGTCGTCAACACAGGATCTTCAGGAACTTGAGCAAGTCTCTGTGTCGAGGACACAGTCGTCAACACAGGATCTTCAGGAACTTGAGCAAGTCTCTGTGTCGAGGACACGATCGTCAACACAGAACCTTCAGTACAAAAGCTCATGAGAATTAAATACTCATCTCTCTTCCAACGGCTCCTTTAGTTCTCTAACGTCTCTTTTTCAAAGAAAAGTTCTTTTAGGGTTTTGTAAGCTCTCTTTTGATTCTCTATAAAGAGAGATGTAATATGTATCAATAATACAATCCTTGGAGACTTATTCTCTCCATTATTCTGTATACTCTTCTCTATTCTCTCTAATCTCTTATTCTCTTAAGCAATCCCTTCTCTATTCTCTTGATTCCGCAAGCTATACTCTTGAATTCTAACATGGTATCAGAGCAATGATCTTGATTCTACTATTCTCTCTTTGATTCTCCCTTTATACTCTTTCAAAATTCTCCAAAATTCTCAATTTCTCTCTAGATCTTAAGATCGCCCACCAAGTGTTTGACAAAATTCCTAAACGAATTTTTTCATCTTCTTCAATCTCAAAGCTATGAGTTCTTGTGTTCTTACCACTGAGAGCTCAAAACCTTTGGTTGTTCCTACCATTCTCAAAGGAAACAACTATCTTTTGTGGTCTAGAACCACTAAAACCGCTATAAGCGGTAGAAGACTTTGGAAGCATGTCGAATCAAGCGAATGCCCAAAGAAGACCCTCAAGAAGAAGGGCAAAGACAAGGAGTCCTTGTCTAGTGAAGAGCTAGAAGAAGCTCTACAAGAAGAGTTAGAGAAGTGGGAGGAAGATCAACAAGCCGTGCTTAGTCTCCTTCAATCTTCTCTAGACAAGTCTATCTTGGAAGCATACTCCTATTGTGAGAACCCAAAGGATCTATGGGAGACTCTCAAGGGTGTGTATGGAAATA
>PKML01021855.1:319098-510850 GCA_002933935.1 Eutrema yunnanense | reverse complement strand
ATGGTGACATAGAAAGGTACAAGGCAAGATTGGTAGCAAGAGGTTTCACACAAACATATGGTGAAGATTACACGGATACCTTTGCTCCGGTGGCTAAGTTACACACGGTGAGGGTAGTTTTATCTTTGGCTACTTACCTCTTTTGGAATCTATGGCAAATGGATGTCAAGAATGCATTCCTTCAAGGGGAACTTGAAGAAGAAGTTTACATGACTCCTCCACCCGGGCTTGGAGATCTTTGTAAACCCGGAGAAGTATTAAGGCTAAGGAAAGCCATTTATGGTTTGAAGCAATCACCAAGAGCATGGTACCACAAGCTTAGCTCTACACTCACTAATCACGGTTTTAGGAAATCCCATTCGGATCACACTTTGTTCACTCTCAAAAGTGATAAAGGCCTTGTTGTGGTTCTTGTGTATGTGGATGACCTTATTATAACCGGTGATGATAAAGAGGGTATCCAATTCACCAAGGCCTTCCTCAAAACCACTTTTGATATCAAGGATCTTGGAGAGTTGAAGTACTTCCTTGGACTTGAAGTGTGTAAATCACCGGATGACTTGTTCCTTTCTCAAAGGAAATACACACTTGATCTCTTGAGTGAAACTGGAAAACTTGGCTCAAAACCGGCCAAGACTCCACTTGAAGATGGCTACAAGGTCAATAGAAAGGGGGAGAAATCGGATGAGAAGTTTAAGGATGTCCCTCAATATAGAAGACTTGTGGGAAAATTGATATATCTCACTCTTACGAGGCCAGATATATGTTTTGCAGTCAACCAAGTGAGTCAACATATGCAAGAACCCACGGTTTATCATTGGTCTATGGTAGAAAGGATACTTAGATATCTCAAAGGAAGCCCTGGCCAAGGTATATGGATGGGAAGAAATGGTAACACCGAGATTGTTGGGTATTGTGATGCGGATTGGGCTGGTGATAGAATAGATCGAAAGTCTACAACCGGTTATTGTACCTTCATTGGAGAAAATTTGGTGACTTGGAAGACAAAGAAGCAAAAGGTTGTATCTTGCTCAAGTGCGGAAGCGGAATACAGAGCTATGAGGAAGCTAACTAGTGAATTGACTTGGCTCAAAGCTCTTCTTAAAGACTTTGGTATTGAGCAAGAAGGACCAATCACCATGCATTGTGATAACCAAGCCGCGATCCACATTGCCACTAACTCAGTGTTCCATGAAAGAACCAAGCATATTGAGATCGATTGCCACAAGGTTCGTGAGAAGATTGAAGAAGGAGTTATCTTGCCATGTTACACAAGGAGTGAAGACCAATTGGCAGATATCTTCACAAAGGCCGCAAGCCTTAAGGTTTGCAACAACATCTATGGCAAACTAGGACTTGTGGACCTTACACACCCTTAATCTCATGTCCCCTAATCCATGGACTTCACACTCTTTTTCCCTTAGCATGGTTTTGTCCCAAGTGGTTTTCTATGTTAAGGTTTTTAATGAGGTGATGTTCTTGGGTTTCCAAGCTTAGCCTTTTTATTGTCTCTACGGCTAAGCTTGAGGGAGAGTATTGAACAAGGAAAAGTGAAGTAAGCCTATGTGTCAAGGACACAGTCGTCAACACAGGATCTTGAGGAACTTGAGCAAGTCTCTGTGTCGAGGACACAGTCGTCAACACAGGATCTTCAGGAACTTGAGCAAGTCTCTGTGTCGAGGACACGGTCGTCAACACAGAACCTTCAGTACAAAAGCTCATGAGAATTAAATACTCATTTCTCTTCCAACGGCTCCTTTAGTTCTCTAACGTCTCTTTTTCAAAGAAAAGTTCTTTTAGGGTTTTGTAAGCTCTCTTTTGATTCTCTATAAAGAGAGATGTAATATGTATCAATAAAACAATCCTTGGAGACTTATTCTCTCCATTATTCTCTCTACTCTTCTCTATTCTCTCTAATCTCTTATTCTCTTAAGCAATCCCTTCTCTATTCTCTTGATTCCGCAAGCTATACTCTTGAATTCTAACAGAAACGATGATCGGGACTAGGCATGAGGGGAGCACGCCATCCCGGGATCTTGAATCTTTCCGGCAGACCTTTCATATCCGGCGGAATGTCGACGACCACCCATACCGTCCACGGCACGAGCGGTCCACTAGGATCAGGCGCATCTATGTCCTCCACCACCAACGCTAGCGATTTCGTACCTTGTGGAACGTTGTACCTACACAATATATATATTATCTCATTTATATGTCATCAATAGTAGATAATTTCTTCATTAAAAAAAAAAAGAAGAGAGAAGATAATACCATTCAAGAGGAGGAGAGATATTCTTCTGCACACCTTGACCTCCCTTTGTATACTTTTTCGGTAGCTTCCCTTCGTTGTCTATCGTCGGCGACACTAGCCTGAATTCCTCACTCGACATGTTTCTCCTCTTTTTCTTAACTTCTTAATTTTTTTTATCACAAAGCGTCTCTTTCTTTTTATAATTACAAAAATGCTCGAATCTCGTGTTTGTATGGGTCCCTACGTGTACAATTACGGTGACATTGATACGTGGCATCATCGGAAATTTTGGGGAAGACCTGTCGGTGACATTATGGTGTTTTTGCTAGATGCCATCTGGCACAACTCCATCATAGTCGGCCTAAATTGTATTTTTATCACCCCGTTTAGTTCACCTTGTTGTTAAATCATTTTTAAATATTCATAGTTGCGTATCCACTACTTAAAATTATTGGGCCGGAATCATTTCAGCCCATTTTGGTTCACCTAATTATTATTATTTTTTTAAAAATTAAATATATAAAACGACAAGATGGAAATTCAGGAACAAAAAAAACATGACCAAAAATTCCTCTATTCAATTACAGTACAGTTGTTTTCTGTGTTACTACCTACTTTTCAATATTTCAATATGGTCATGATGCCCTGAACAAACAAACATAAATTTATAATTGTGAACACCCGATCCCGTCTTCCTTTTCAAGGATCCTGACGAACCGGCCTGACACCTTCGACACCGTCGCGGGTTAAATGCGACGTGTCGGCTTTGACACATTTCTTACCACATTTCTAAAGTCTCATTTTATTCCATTAAATAATTAAAGTCTAACAATTAATTCATAAATCGAAATGAATAAACAAACCGAAATAAAACCAGCGATTGTCTTTTTAATAATAAATGACTGAAAATAATAAATAAGACCCGATTCCCCAAAACGGCGCACCACGCTGGAACTACTCGTCCAGCTCCACAAACTCGTCCTCATCGGACTCACCTGAAAAGAAAAAAGAGGGATGAGTAATTTGGATTACCCAGTGAGAACTAAACCTACGCTCTCCACATATTCAACCGTTTCAATCCAATATGCCAAGCTAAATCTACGCACGTATCAAACATAACGCTCTACCAGCGCACATACAATCTACAAGCAAAGGAACTACTCAGGCTCACTGGCCGTCTCATATTTGGCTCACTGGCCGTCTCATATCTGGCTCACTGGCCTTTTCTCGTAACCTGGCTCACTGGCCTGGAGCGCGGGAGAGCTCCTTTTAACCCCGTTGGAAGCCTATCAGCCTTGCTGAAGTCGGGTCCATCAATCAAATCGTACCACTGGTTCCTTCGCAGTGACGATGGCCTCATTTCTAACTAAGTTACAATCACTATTCACACAACCGGGTGATAAAACAAGGATGCAGGTTATTCATCTAATGCGTTCCTAATCCATTTCCATTTATCAATGCGGATCAACCAATATGCACACTGAAAACGTGTCCGTACTCCGTAACACGCCCTAACCTGAATAGACCTAGACTCAACACACTAAAAGGAAACAATTAAATATATAAAAAGCCTAGATCTAATCCTCACCTTGATTTTCTGCAGATCTGGCGAAGGAGAACGAATCTAGAAGACGACGAGAAGGCGGTGGTGCTCGGCGGCTCCTCCTCGGCTCCGGCAAGGCTCGCGGCGGACCTCCGGCGAACTCCGGCGAACTCCGGCAAACTCCGGCAAACTTCCGGTGAACTCCGGCAAACTTCTGGCGAACTCCGGCGGTGGGTGGTCGGCTCTTTGGCGACCTCCCTCTCTCTCTCTCGGACTCTTTCTTGTTGGTGTGGAGATTTGAGAGCTCCCTTCCCTTCTTTATATAGGGGCAAAGGTGGAGGGTCCTTGGGAGAAAGTTCCAATGTGGGACAAAAAGGAGGGATTGGGCTTGAAAGGGAAATGGGCCTGGGTGTGGGTATGGGTATGTTACAATTCTCCCCTGGTTGAAAGGAATTCGTCCCCGAATTCTCCCTTTCGCCTTCGGTTTCCATCCCATCCATAAACAACTCGGGGTAAACTGTTCTCATCTGCTGCTCGGATTCCCACGTTTCCTCGCGGATACCCACTCCTTCCCAACTGACTCGTACTGAACTTGTTCTCTTCCCGTTGACATCCATTTCCTTAAACTCCAAGATCTCGATTGGTTTACTCTGTACCGAAAAATTTATGTCCAGGTTACTTGGCAACTGGGACAGAATGAGCTCAGGCTCTCTCACTACCTTCCTCAATATCGATACGTGGAATACGTCATGCCATTCTGACAATTCCTGAGGCAACTTAAGTCGATACGCTACTTCTCCAATTCTCTCGACTATAGGGTACGGTCCCATATATCTCGGCTTAAGCTTTTTCAGTTTTCGGTGCTTGTCATTTCCCCGAAACGTTCTCAACTTTAGGTACACTTCATCTCCAACTTCAAACGACAATTCTTTCCGGCGCTTATCTGCATAACTTTTCTGACGATCGTGAGCTTCTTTCAGCCTGATCTTAAGCATTTCCACTTGCTCTGCAGCTTCCTTTACCATTTCTGGATCCATATCCCTCATTTCACCTACCTCGGTCCAACAGAGGGGTGTACGACACGGTCTCCCATACAGGGCTTCGTACGGAGCCATCTTGATGCTAGAGTGATTGCTGTTGTTGTATGAAAACTCTGCCAGCGGTAAATACTTCCCCCAATTTCCTTCCCAGTCTAAGACACAAGCTCTCAGCATATCCTCCAAAGTTCTAATCGTCCTTTCCGATTGTCCATCCGTTTGAGGATGATACGCTGTACTCAAATGAACTTCCGTTCCCAATGCCTTCTGAAACGCTTTCCAAAACGTTGCGGTAAACTTCGCATCTCTGTCCGACACAATGCTAACCGGAACTCCGTGCAATCTTACGATTAGGTCCAGATACTTCTGCGCCAACTGTTCTGTTCCATCTGTCTTTTTAATCGGCACAAAATGAGCTGACTTAGTGAGGCGGTCCACGATTACCCAAATCGCATTTTTCTTATCCAACGTCATCGGCAATCCGGTTACAAAATCCATAGTTACCATGCCCCATTTCCATTCTGGTAGTGGTAAACTTTGTAACAATCCGCTAGGTACCATCTGTTCTGCTTTCACCTGGAGACACGTTTCACACTGCGATATCCATTTAGCGATGTCACGTTTCATTCCTCCCCAATGGTAGTACCTTTTCAAATCGTAGTACATCTTGGTGTTGCCTGGGTGTACTGAAAATCGAGATTGGTGAGCCTGACTTAAGACTTCGCTCCTCAATCCTTCGTCGTTGGGAACACATACCCGATTCCTATACAGATACGTCCCATTATCCGTTGTATGGTATCCGACCACTTGTTTCTCAACTAATTCCTTCAAAGCGTCGTCTGATTTCTGAGCCTGACAAATTCTCCAAAGAAGATCTGCATTCTCCAATGCCTCTAATCCCGCGTAACCTTCTCCCACTTCTGTTACGCACAACGTCAAACTAGCGAGGGTTGCAGTCAACTTGTGGATCTCCTTCACTTCCGCTACATCATTTCTGCGCCTGCTCAGGGCATCGGCAACATGATTCACTTTTCCCGGTTGATAGGCAATATCCAGATCGTAATCGGCCAACAACTCCACCCATCTTCTCTGCCTTAGATTTAAATCGCTCTGAGTGAAAACATACTTCAAACTTTTATGGTCGGTGTACAACTGCACCTTCTCCCCATACAAATACGCGCGCCAAATCTTTAGGGCAAAAACTACTGCTGCTAGCTCCAAATCGTGGGTCGGGTAGTTCAACTCGTGCTTCATCAATTGTCTCGATGCATAGGCTATGACCTTGCCTTCTTGCATAAGCACTGCTCCTAGTCCGGTTCCACATGCGTCTGTATAAACTTCAAATGGTATTCCTGGCCTCGGGAGTACCAAAATCGGCGTCTCAGTTAACTTCTTCTTCAATTCCTCAAAACTTTCGGATCGAGCTTCAGTCCATTCAAACTTCACGTCCTTTCCGAATTCATGTCATCCCAACTCCTTTTTGGTGCTTCTGGAGCACGGAACTTCTGAACATTAGCACCTCTGATCCTCCTCCGCTCTTCTATCAGAGATTCTTGATTAGCAGCTGACTCCACTAGCTCTCCCAAACTGTCAAACCTTCTGATTGAGCATCTCTCCTTCAACTCCATCCTCAGACCCTTCATGAACTGACGTACTAGATCAGCCTGGGTAAAACGTTTCCTGGAAAACCTTCTCAGTCGGTTGAAATCCTCCTTGAAATCTCGCACGCTAAGATCCCTTTGACGGAGGTCCTCAAAAGCGCTTTCCATTTGGTCCCTAGCCTCTGGCGGAAAGTACTCCTTGGCAAACTCGGTCCGGAAATCATCCCATGTCAACTCATAGTGTCCACGGGCTTCTTCTTCCACACCTTCCCACCATATCAGCGCCTCGTCCTTAAGGTACTGTACGGCCAACTCCTTGCGGTAACCTGCTGGGCACCTTATGGATTCAAAGTTTCTCTCCAACTTCTTCCTCCAATTATCAGCATTGATAGGGTCAGACCTTCCTCCAAACAGCTCTACTCCCATGTCCTTCATATGCCTCATGGCTTCATAGTAGGCCATTCCTTGCGCATACACTGGCCCGGGTGGCGGTTGAACATACTGAGGTTGAACATACATCTGAGGTGGCATATTCTGCGGTTGAACATACACTGGTGGCGGTTGAGGTAACACAGGTTGCACCAACGGCTGCTGAACATTTCCTGGGGGTTGCACAAACTGCTGATGTGGCTGTCCATTCTCTGCTGGCACTTGGTGTTGCTGTCCTTGGGCAAACACTGGAGGATTCACGGGTGGGTTTGGTCCATTCTGGAGGTTTCCATACCTCTCCTGGTAACGCCTCAACTCATCCAAGGCAGCTTGGACTGCTGGTGGCATCTCAACTTCTCCGACCTCAACTTGGTTCGCGTTCACTGGATTCACGTGGTTAACATTCACACTTCCGGTAGTGGATTCGCTCGATGTCTGTCCTTCAGCGGAGGTTCCAGCTCTGGCTACAGCGTTTCTCATTCTTGGCGGCATCTGAGAGAATGAAACATGCAAGGTAAATCAATCCGGTCCTGTAAAGACTGATATTCCTGCAAATAAAAATAACACAAACCGGAGAGCTATTCTAGGTGGTGGTTTTATAATTTTGAAAAATCCCCATTTGAAAACTTTGAAAACCGATTTTTTCCTGATATATAAAAAGCCTAGATCTAATCCTCACCTTGATTTTCTGCAGATCTGGCGAAGGAGAACGAATCTAGAAGACGACGAGAAGGCGGTGGTGCTCGGCGGCTCCTCCTCGGCTCCGGCAAGGCTCGCGGCGGACCTCCGGCGAACTCCGGCGAACTTCCGGTGAACTCCGGCAAACTTCCGGTGAACTCCGGCAAACTTCCGGCGAACTCCGGCGGTGGGTGGTCGGCTCTTTGGCGACCTCCCTCTCTCTCTCTCGGACTCTTTCTTGTTGGTGTGGAGATTTGAGAGCTCCCTTCCCTTCTTTATATAGGGGCAAAGGTGGAGGGTCATTGGGAGAAAGTTTCAATGTGGGACAAAAAGGAGGGATTGGGCTTGAAAGGGAAATGGGCCTGGGTGTGGGTATGGGTATGTTACAATAATTATCACAAATGTCTATAGATTTATATTAGGTTATTAAAACAAACAAAAAAGACGTTAGCATAGAAAAAAAGAAGAAAAAAAAATGGTCGATGTGATAGATGCATACTGCATAGCAAATACATACGGTGTTGCGAATATGATCGTAACATTGAATGATGAATCAAATTCTTCTTAATACACGTTTCACCGTTCAAAAGTCTACAATATAAAATATCAAATAATTGTTTGTGTTACTATAACAGCATTAGAATGTACTAATACTAAGATTTAATCCACGCTATAATTAGCGCGGGGTAATATTAAAAAAAAAATATTTTAAATTTTTTTAAAAATTATTTTTATTTGAATTTTATAATATGCATAACTCATGATTATAGATAGAATTGTCAAACAAAATAATTTGTCTATTTAACTCGTTTTGCAATGGACTAAAATATTGTTCGGGCTAACCCGTAAAATATATAATATTAAAACATAAATTTATTAATTAGTATGCACCGTTTAATAACTTTAGTTTGTGGTTAGTTCATGAATTCTAAAAAAAAAATCTTGTGTCTAACTTTTTATAATATTAGTAAAATATTTTACAATTTTTATTTTGATATAAATTCAAATAAAATATAATAAACTATAGTGAAAAATATATCAAGATTTTGAATAGTTTTTTTTTGAATATATATGAATTGTTTATTATTTAAAAATATATAGTAGATAACATTTTTAATGTAAAACAAATACTTTCCATATTCTTATCACTAATTGTAAAAAACAATTATACCCTTTCATATTTCAATTATTCTTTGTTATTTATAATGGCATTTCATGTAATAACTTACAAAACAAAGTTCATTTTCAAAAATGTCTTCTTAAATAATATTATAGAGATGTTTCCATTATTTTGTGTACGGGTGTTTTGTTGATATACTTGTTTCTACACAATTTAGTTATGAAAAAAAAAACCTACAACAAAAATTATATTTTTATGTTTAGAAGTTTCTCAAGTGGCAATCGAAATGATTTTTTTCGTGAAATGACATTTTAGATATTTTTCAACCCATAACTTCTAAACACTTCTATTTTTGTTCCACAAACCATTTTTAGTCTTTCAAAACTCGTTCTTTCGTAGAACTAGCAACTAGGATGAGGTAAATAAGCGAGTTAAGGAAAAACAATTGAAGGAAAATAACTCAAAAGCTTGATATTATCTTACGTAAAATACGTCAAAAAAATATACACCCTCTGTTTATTAATAATAGATTTTTAGGAAAAAAATTTGTTCGGAGACTTGAAGCCGTTTGTGGTCTGTCTGGTAACGTAGTCCTGAGATTTGACGGCGCTTCTAGAGAGAAACCAGGCATCTCGTAAGGTTCCCATGGCCTTGATCTCAATGTAGGTGAGGGAGCCGGTTTACATACCGGTTTAGTTGGATTACTCCGAAATACACTTGATGAACCGGTGGGAGTTGGTGGACGGCGAGTTGGAGTACTTGGCCTCGATCCCGGTTTTGTATTGGGTGCCGACATTGGCCGGGTGCTGGATCGAGTAGAGGCGGCTGTTCCGGTGGTTTGTTGAGCGTTTACGGTGGTAGCACGTGCAGTGGTTAAGCTAGCACGTGAGGTTCCAGAGCTAGAAGGCCTTCTTGTTGGTGTAGAAGGTCTGCTCGTTGATCTTGCGCTACTAGTAGAGAACGAGGGTAATTTTGCACGTGCATCTATTGAGGTGGCACGTGAGGTTCCAGAGCTAGAAGGCCTTATGCTCGGCGTAGAAGGCCTGCTCGTTGATCTTGAGCTACTAGTGGAACGTGCAGCTCTAGAGGTGACACGTGAGGTCGGCGTCATCGACCGTGTGGCTGGTGTGGAAGGTCTACTCGTTGACCTTGAGCTATTAGAGGACCTTTGAGCCCAATTGTTTGGTTTTTGGATGATGTGTTGTCCCTCTCTTCTTCACGGCAGTTCTCTAACTGTAGAAATTAAGAAACCATCGTAGAGTATAATGCACATAAAAGCCAAAAAAATAAGGCGAGACATACTAAGTTAATTTGTACCCGGGATTTAAGAGCCATCGGGTTAGCATCGGGTGCATCGAGTTGGTTCATTAGGCTTTTACTCGTTGAGCCCTGTGGCGTAACCAGCCTGAACATTAAGAAACCATCAACAACAGAAGTATAAATCGCTTATGTTGATTACCTTACACATGATCAGTGGCGGACCCTGATTTTTTTTTTACCGGTGTCATATTTAAATTAATTATTTTAATTTTTAAAAAAATATAATGCTGCCACAAAATATTTATTATATAAAATATTACAGTTTAGCTATTTTTCAAGTTTTTGAAGGAAAAACTATATCCGATAAAAAAAAATTGAAGTATTTAAAAGATACATTTAATTGTTATCATATAATTATTTTAGAACAGAAAAGTGAAAAATGAATTAAAATCAATGGCAAGAATAATATTAGAGAAAATAAAAATTTAGGAGACAAATAAAAAAGGAGTGCCATTTTAAGAGAAGATATTACAAACATTTAAGTGAAAAAAGTATAAAGTTGTTGAAAATATAAGCAAATAAAAAAAAAGGTAAGAAATATGCGTACTACAAAATTACATAATTTTTTTTTTTAAAGATTAGAATCGACCTATTTTCTAAGATTAAAATGGGATTTAGGTTCAGGCCCATACTAAAATAATGGGACAAAATTCAAATTATGGGTGCAAAATGAAGATTCGAACTTTGGTAAGGGGGTTCAGAGGAGGAGTTATAAACCAACTGAGCTAATGATATTTACAAAATATGGCTTACCAAACTTATTTATAAAATTTAACCGATGTCAGGTGACCTCCTTCCCTTCATGTAGGTTCACCACTGCTCATGACCGTATTTGAGGCATGCCTAATGAAACATTCAAAGGGTATCAAGAAAAAAATATTTTTTTTGGAGATCCAACTTTAGAAAAATATTTTTTTTTATAAGATTTGACTAAAATGTTGTAATTCTAGGTTAGAACACACAAGAATAAGTGGAAAAAAAAAGTATTGTTTTTATGCTAAGATTGTTTAATGTAAACTTTTATTTACTTTAAAGCCCCGTTTTTTTAAAAGAACCCACAAAGGCCCTGGTCTTATTAGACATGAAAACTTTTAAACCATATAGCTAGTGAGAATTTCTTAGAATGTTTACAAGCTGATCAAGATCAAACATCAAATTACAGTCTAGCAAAAATATCTGAGAAAATTGATCAAATTTACTTTTTCGCTTGAATCTATTTTGTGTTATATCCTAAACCGGGAAATGCTACAAGGCATGTTTTCTGAAGTCATGATCAGAACTATAAAACTCATGATATTAATTGAAGGGGGGAAAAATCATTACCAATCGTAATCGGACTTCTCGTTATCGGAGTACAAGAAATTATCGGCGGCAGTTCTCCGGAGAGGGTATCGTTGAGACGACATCATCGTCGTACTACTTTTACAATGATCAGATCCTGCAAAAAAAAAGTAAAAAACAGAACAAAGAGAAAATAAAAATCCAACAAGGCAACAACATATTTAATACAATTGTTGGTATATTTATATGAACACGGACCCATTGAAAGCGAAGCTTGGTGACTTTTCGCGAGACGACGCATCTCCAGGAACAAAACAAGCTCGTCATCTCTGTCTTGAGTCAACATTTTAGGACATTTTTTTTAATTGAATTCTTGATGAAGGAAGAGAGTGGTGAAGATGTTCTTTTCTGTGTTTTTTCTTTATCTTAAAATGTCAGATTTGAATAAGAAAATTAATGTAGTTTTTAGTTATATCATATTAATGTTTTTTTTTTCTCTGTGAACGATACTATTAGAGCTTAATATGTTTGCTTGGTCAACAAAGCTTTAATACGTTACATCTTTATCTTTTTTTTTTACAAAACAAGATTATTAAATGGTAATATGGTATACTTAAATTTCATTAGCTTTTTTCTTAAACCATAAAAGTAATTATATAGTTAGAGAAATGATACCAAAAGACCCGTTGTGTATATTTTAAAATTTTTATTAATATAATCTCATAGCTTTTCATTTTATATGTCTACTATACTAGATCCCGCATGATACGCGGATATGACCCGTATAATTAGATTCTAAATTAAGAGTCCCGTTTAGTTATTCAAAAATTACATTTTATAATTCGCAATTAAAAAAATTTGAAGTCGATCCATACTATCCAAAAACCTTATAAACATCTCCTCTAAATGAATAAGAGGGTTCTAAAAACAAATCTTATATAATTTAAAACTGAATCAAATTAATATAATCAATCTTTTTAAAAATAATTATTATCTTCGAAAACTTAGTTGTTCTAACATATTAGAAAACTTATGCTTTAATATAATAATTCAAGTTTAAATTGTTTTGTGTTTTAATATTCGACGGCCTCATATACATAAAGCCCATAACCGCATTAAGTTTCAACATCAAACAATTAATCAAGTTTTCTCTTTTTTTTTTCTAACCATGAAACAAAAGGTTTAGGTCTCAGTACCAACTACAATGCATTTGAATCTGAAATGATTTTCTATGTAATATTAAGTATACACACCGATGCATGTAAAGATCTTATTACATGATTTTTAAACATATGGTTTCCATCATATCATTTTGTCTCTATTTCTGTTTTTTTTTCCTCTTATGAATGCGGTTTGTCATATAACATTATGTTTCAATGCGAGTTTCTTTGATCAATATGACATATTATATAAAATTCTTAGCTAGTTTTCGTGTTTTGGATGAATACAAAATAAAGAGAAGATAAACCAACCGATGCATGTAAGGATTTATATAGGTCTCAGTACCAACTACAATGCATTTGAATATGAAATGATTTTCTATGTAATATTAAGTATATACACCGATGCATGTAAAGATCTTATTACATGATTTTTAAACATATGATTTCCATCATATCATTTTGTCTCTATTTCTGTTTTTTTTTTCATGTTACTTTTTTCTTCTTTCTAACTTACTCGTTTCGAACTTGATCCTTCTTCATGGATATTTCTATATATTTGTTTAAAAAATATTCCAATTATAATACCATTAGTTTATTTTTTTAATAATAATACAAATTCAATATTAAAATGATTCAAAATTTATTTTTCATGGAAAATATCTAAATCTAATTTAGGAAGAAAAAAAGAACTAAAACATAATAATTTTTATTTGATTTTTCAATAATAATACAAATTCAATATTAAAATGATTCAAAAATTATTTTTCATGGGAAATATCTAAATCTAATTTATGAAAGAAAAAAAAAGAATTCAAAGATAATATTTTTTATTTAAATTTTGCTTTAACCAGCTGAGCAAATATCCCGTCTTCCTCCTCAAAATGTTGAGAGTTGTACTTAGTGTTTTGAGGTTTATTTAAAAAAATGAGAAAACAAATAACGAATGTTTCTCTTTCCATTTTTAGGAGGTTCTTTGTATGCTCGATCTGACGTTGTAGATACTGGAATATGGATATGTGGAAAGAAGTGTTCACGAAGCCCTCAACGGAAAGACGTGTAGAGATGTCATTTTCAATACAAACATGGTTATCTTTGGGAAAACACTAAAAAATCAATTGAGAAATTTTCTACCTTCTATGTCACCTCGACAAAATACAACGTATTTTCTACATTATAGTCATTGAGTATCACACAACATGTTTTTTCTAGGATTGGTGAGAATTTGATTTCATCACGTAGCATGCCAATCGCTTAATGTTTATCTCCGCTAGCAGGTCCAATCGTAATCAGCTTCCTCGTATGAAAAAAAATATTGATTGGATTTCTTCAGAGCAGCTTCAATGCTCATTTTAAGGGTCCGAATATCATAGTCGTCAGGGATCCATGCATTTTCATAATCCCATATGACAGTGACCCCATAACTGGATGAATTCGAGGAAGCTTTGCTCATTGTGGTGAGGACTTGTGGAGATTTTTCCACATAAATACCACAATATTACTCAAAAGTTCATATTATCTGCAACATTAACTAACTTCATATGTGTTTTATTCCTTTTTTGTTATGGATTGCACAAAATTTGAACAAAGTGACTAACCAATTTAAAGGCTATGGACTGAAATACGATAATGTTTAGGTGATAAATTCTGAATTAATGAAAAAGTGGTATGTAGTGTGAGTCTTTACCTGATCGAAAATCTTTTGTGGAAAAAGTTTGAACCTAAAACAATAAAAAAAAAAAATAGATTCCATGTTTGGTTAAATTCAAGTCTGTAAACGATTCAAGTTTTCAATTATAACTTATATTATTTTGTTTGCCAAATTGAGAAACCGATTAATTTGCATTAGGCATGTGAAAACAAACTGAACATAAAGCAATTTCTTAATATATTTTAAAAAAAAAATTAAATATACAAAACGATAAGATGGAAATTCAGGAACAAAAAAAAACATGAGCTCGGAAAAAATCCTCTATTCAATTAAAGTACAATTGTTTTCAGTGTTACTACTTACTTTTCAATATGGTCATGATGCCCTGAACAAACAAACAAAAATCTATAATTATCACAAATGTCTATAGATTTATATATTAGGTTAAATAAAAAAAAAGACGTTTGCATAGAAAAAAAGAAAAAAGAAATGGTCGATGTGATAGATGCATA
Source organism: Eutrema yunnanense (assembly GCA_002933935.1). Taxonomy (NCBI): domain Eukaryota; kingdom Viridiplantae; phylum Streptophyta; class Magnoliopsida; order Brassicales; family Brassicaceae; genus Eutrema; species Eutrema yunnanense. The sequence goes on along the minus strand of PKML01021855.1, from coordinate 496,267 downwards.
CTTGCATAGAAAATACATACTGTGTTGCGAATATGATCGTAACATTGAATGATGAATCAAATTCTTAATACACGTTTCACCGTTCAAAAGGTCTACAATAGTATAAAATATCAAATAACAATGTGTACAATTTTACTGTGTCTGAGTCACTATGCGGCTGGAAAGGTACCAAAATAAATGTAGACAGTAACATATGATTCCATCACGATCACCATCACCATCACCAATATCCCAAACCTTTGTTCGCTTTCGCATTTATCACTATCCAAAAGCCTAACTTCTTTTCCATCTATTTTTTTGTAAAAAACCCGATTTATATATTGGTATAACACATTTTACATTTTCATAACTTAATTATACCGTATGTATGACATTTAAAACAAGCATTCTTTCTTCTTTCGGTTTTCATTTCATCTATAATTCTGCTACACATTGTATGGACTTAGAGTTGTGATTAATTGTTTGTGTTACTACAACAGCGTTACAATGTACTAATATGTTCCATTACTTTGTGTACGGGTGTTTTGTTGATATACTTGTTTCTACACATTTTAGTTATGAAAAAAAAACGTACAAAATAAAATTAGATTTTTATGTTTAGACGTTTCTCAAGTGGCAATCGAAACGATTTTTCGTGAAACGACATTTTTAGATATTTTCCAACCCATAACTGTTAAACACTTCTATTTTTGTTCCACAAACTATTAATTTTTAAAGTAAATAAGCGAGTTAAAGATAAACAATTGAAGGAAAATAACTCAAAAGCTCGAAAATATTTATCTTACGTAAAAGTAACGTCTAGTTCACTCAACGGCTGAGACGACAGTTACCTATTTCACAGTTAAAACTTAATAATATATCATTAAAAAGAATGAAATTCGTTCTTCGTAATTTTCATATATTTTTTTTTCATTTTCTATATTGAAAGAGAATTTGAGCAGAAACATCAAATATAAATTATAGAATGACCGACTCCTCGAGTATTGTTACTGTTTCGAGCTCATGCGTCTTTCCAGCATAGTTGTTGCTATCCTGTCTTTTCAAATCAATGTACTTTCTTTCTTTGTGAAAAAAAAGAAACAATTTTGCAATTCTAGTCCAACTGAGTTAGAAAATTCTCGATTTTTTCATCGTAATTATGTAAAAAAAATTTTTCCTGGTGAAGAATTATGTTGAAGTTCTTTAAAAAAATAAAAAAAAAAATTTATACAAGCTTATTTACTTATTTGAACATATAATTTTTTTTTGAACAAATGGTATATAATTTTTTGTATAAAAGTTAAGAGACAAAAACGAAGATGTTGAAATGAATTAGGAGAAGTTACTGTGTATATACATGTGTGTAATGTGTTTTGCGGATGTAAATTGTAATGAAGGTAGTTCTCTGAGAAGACAGTACGTAGAGTTTGAGTTGTAAAAAAATGATTAGGGTTTTGTTTTTAGTCCTGCTTTTCAGTCCAATGTTTTCACCGAACCCCACTGTTACGTGAAACCCGGAGGCTCTTCCATTCTTTTTGGGGGAAAAAAATAACTTCGTTGAGATTTTGGCAATTGTAATTTTATAAACATATAAGTTTTATCAACTATTTGAGATTTTTTAGGATTTTGGTTATTGTAATTTAATTTTCAAATGTTCTAGTGTATTTTCATATTGACTATCGTGATATCGTTATGTTAGAAATTTATTTAACACAGCGATGATACTAATACAATTTAGTAGACTCATATTTTTATATATATATATATATATATATTGTAAAATTAGATCTGGATAGTATTCAAGTATCGATCGATCCGGAGTAATGCCATATATATATATTGTAGAAATGACATCGCATAGGTGTGACTTGCGTAGGTGTGACCTGCATCTCGAAATATTAGGAATTATATCTATCCATCAAAGTCAAGTTATACTTTTATGTCTAACAAATTCCGGTTGCGTCACAGACTAATTAATAGGCGTGCTCAATATATAGGACCAAATGTTTACACAACATCGATACTAAACCAAAGCAACATAATTATATTAGTTCAAAAAAAACATAGAGCCAAATGTTATAGACCCTTTGGTTACAAAATGAACGTACATGCAGTATTATAATTAAATCGATTTGAAATAGTATATCATCAGTTCATCACTTAGATAGATAAATAAAATGCATTTACAATACAACGATTCGGCATGCTTTAAAGGACCTCCATTGCCAACGAAAATATGTAAAAATAATATTTATCATTACAAAACTTCTCCAACAGATGTATAAAATATACTAGGACCGGCGATATAATTAACTAAACGTTACCACTATACCAGTTCATATGTAACTATATATAATTATATATATATATATATATATATACGCATCCTACGTAACAATACAAACCACGACAACTACAATGGATCCTTCTAGTTTCCGTAGCCAAAACCCTAATTCATCATCCACCACTTCCTCATCCTCTTCCTCTTTCCACGGCCACAAGGGCAAAATAACCGGAAACACAAATCAATCGACGTCAAGGTCAACGTCCACGTTATCGACGGACCCACAGAGCGTGGCGGCGCGTGAGAGACGGCACCGAATCAGCGACCGTTTCAAGATTCTACAAAGCATGGTCCCTGGTGGAACGAAGATGGACACTGTCTCTATGCTCGACGAAGCCATAAGCTACGTCAAGCTCTTGAAAGCTCAGATCTGGTTTCACCACAATATGCTTCTCTTCTTCAACGACCACGAAACTACGTCGTCTAGTACTTACTCTCCAACCAGCGTCGGAGAATTTAAACCAGTACACTTTGGTTGTGATGAAGATTATGACCATGTAACGGAGACGTATTCACAAGGCATGCCACTTACGGTTACGGACTTGGAGTATTCGATGTGGTTTGGTTCGGTTGATGATGAGCAAGATGAAACCATGCATCGACGTGGCTTGTCTTAGTCGTTGGCCATATGCAACGATACGTTTATTCATATGTAGTATTATATACATAATCTATTATATATCTTTCTTATTGTCGCCATCTTTAGAAACTTTAGTTTAAGGATTATTTATGCAGTTAAAATTTGAATTATATGTATCTACGTCTATATATGTTTATGTATTATGGAGAATGTAATAATATATCTTAGAGTAATTAACTAAGTAGATTTGGTTGTTTTCACTTTAAGATATGCGTGGTTTTTTTTTGTGTGATATTGTTTTGAATGTGGTTTTCACTGGTAAAATGTTTTTAATTTATTAAGTTCGTATCAAATCAATTAATCTTAATGTAAATGGCTATCATCCATCGTATGAATCATTGGAATTGGAAATGCGGAAGAAAAATACATACGTGGAAATTAGTGATCAGTCATTCAGTTTATATATATATATATAGAAGCATCATTTTAACCCTTCGAACCAAGTGAAAACAATTATTTGAAGATACAGTCTTCATTTCGCTAAAAAACCATTTTGGCCAAATAATTGTTCTCCAACCTTTTTTACTGAAAACTTAAAAGGATGTCAACGTTTTATCAACACACAATTACACAAATTAATAAAATAAGCTTCGACTTAAAAATATTTATACACTACTTTGACAAAAAGAAAAAAATTACAATTGAGCTGTCTATCTACCAGGTCAAATTACTTTTTATATCAAATTTGATAGCCTAGAGGTCCATGGATACCAGAGCGTTTGGAACAACAACACGTCGTTTACAATATGCGGAGACGCCACGTATTCTAAACACACGCGTGCCACACGACACGCATTTCGAGGTTCCACTGCAATTAGAAAATCGGCGAAACAGAGAGACGGAGAGAGAAGATGGAAGTGCAAACCGAAGATTCGAAAGCTCTTCCTCGTTTATTTACTCCTTCAATCTCTCTAGTGTTTTAGAGTAAAGCTTTTCTGCTGAATTTAATGGCGGAAACTGAAGCAGAGAAGGCGAAGCAGATAGTGGTGCTTCTGATTGGTCCTCCAGGAAGCGGCAAATCGACGTTCTGTGACACAGTCATGCGATCCTCTCACCGCCCTTGGTCTCGCATCTGCCAGGTCTCTCTCTCTCTCTCTCTCTCTTTCGATTGCGCAGAAGCTGACTGATGAAATGCGTCAATGAGACTAAGTAGTTGGATGTAAATTACTTTTAATTGTTGGACGCTCAAATTTGTTTCTTCATATTTTTGAGAATCTTGTTCGCTCCAGATTCGTGGATGAACGTATGAGATAACAAAACTTTCTGCTAACTTTACGGTGTTTGTTGATTTGTGAAGTAAATCATTAGAACTAGAGCATGGTGATACTCATAACATATATGAGAAATTTGATTGCTATCAATTTTTAAGATATTTTTTGTATACATATTTCATTTCAGGACATTATTAACAATGGCAAAGCAGGGACCAAAGCTCAGTGCCTAAAGATAGCTATAGATTCTCTCAAGGAAGGCAAGAGCGTCTTTATAGACAGATGCAATCTTGACAAGGAGCAGCGCTCGGAGTTTATTAAGCTCGGTGGTCCTGAGGTTGAAGTCCATGCAGTGGTTCTCGAGCTTCCTGCTCAGGTTTGTATATCAAGATCAGTCAAAAGAACCGGTCATGAAGGAAATCTACAAGGCGGAAGAGCTGCAGCTGTTGTCAATAAGATGCTTCAGAGTAAGGAACTTCCCAAACTGAACCAAGGGTTTTCTCGGGTTATGTTTTGTTACAACGACGCAGATGTTGAGAATGCGGTTAACACATACAGCATGCTTGGTCCAATGGATACTCTTCCTTCCGGCTGCTTTGGCCAAAAGAATTCTGACACCAAAAGCCAACCCGGTATTATGAAGTTCTTTAAGAAAGCCAATGCGCTTCCTGGTTCATCTTCTAATGAAGCAACTCGAAAAGCTAGTGAAACGACAGAAAATTTCCGAGTTTCGCCATCGAAGCTTGCTTCTGCTGATATTGTACCTACACTGGCATTCCCGTCAATTTCGACTGCAGATTTCCAATTTGATCTTGAAAAAGCATCTGATATCATTGTCGAGACAGCAGAGGAATTCCTGCCTAAACTTGGGTCTGCACGGCTTGTCTTGGTGGACTTGAGTCATGGGTCAAAGATTCTATCTTTGGTCAAGGCTAAGGCTTCGCGGAAGAACATTGACTCAGGAAGGTTTTTCACATTTGTCGGAGACATAACTAAGCTTCATTCCGAAGGTGGTCTGCACTGCAATGTTATAGCTAATGCTGCTAACTGGTAAGCTTCCATTTTTTTCTTGCTCTTCAGTAAAATGCTTTCCAATCAGGTCAATATATTCGTAAACAAAAACTCTGTACAGGCGGCTTAAACCTGGAGGTGGAGGTGTGAACGCAGCGATATTCAAAGCGGCTGGTCCAGATCTCGAGGCCGCGACAAGAGCACGAGCAAACACTCTTCTTCCAGGAAAAGCCGTGGTAGTTCCTCTTCCTTCTACTTGCCCTTTACAAAATGCAGAAGGAATTACACATGTGATACATGTTCTAGGACCAAACATGAACCCAAACCGACCAAACTACCTTAACAACGACTACACCAAGGGCTGCAAAACTCTCAGGGAGGCTTACACATCTCTCTTTGAAGGTTTTCTGTCGATAGTACAGGATCCATCAAAGTTGCCCAAACGAAGCAATCAAGCAACTATGTCAGATTCTGGTGAGAAAATCAAGGAAGACTCCGAGAGAAACAAAAAGTACAAGGGGCCACAAGATAAGGCCGTAGCTAATAATTTGGAATATGGGTCTGTGAATGATACAAGAGACAGTGGAAAGAAGATGAGTAAAGGATGGAGCTCATGGGCATTGGCACTCCACAGCATCGCAATGCACCCAGAGAAACATGAGAATGTCGTGTTAGAATTTTCAGACGACATAGTTGTGATAAACGACCAGTACCCAAAGGTAAAAGTCTTGATGCTGATTTATAATTGTATCTTTCTTCATGAGACGGAGAATTTTTCAATGGATATAGGCGCGGAAACATGTGCTAGTACTGGCGAGGCAGGAGAGTCTAGATGGGCTTGAAGACGTTTGCAGAGAAAATCTTAAACTTGTTCAGGAAATGCACAATGTTGGTCTGAAATGGGTTAAGAGATTCCAGGAAGAGGATGCATCTCTTATCTTTCGCCTTGGATATCACTCGGTACTCCTTTGCATTCAGAGCATTGAATTTTCCGTTTCCCTTGAGTATTTCAAACTCTGGAGTTCAGACTTTCAAAATCGCACTTTGTGTTGCTAGTTTTAGAGTCTAGAAAGAGTTCATTAGCAAAATCATCGAAATAGATATGTTTAACATACATTTGAGTTTTTTTATTTCCAGGTTCCGTCGATGCGACAACTACATCTACACGTTATAAGCCAAGACTTTGAATCGGATAGTTTGAAGAACAAGAAACACTGGAACTCTTTCACATCCTCGTTCTTCCGTGACTCGGTCGATGTGCTTGAAGAGGTCAGGAGCCAAGGCAAAGCCAGTGTGGAGAGCGAAGATGTTCTGAAAGGCGAGCTGCGTTGCAATCGGTGTAGAAGCGTACACCCGAATATCCCCAAACTCAAATCGCATATCAGAACCTGCCCTTCTCAGCATCCTCACCATTTACTCCAAAACAATCGTCTTTTGGCTCGACCAGAGACTTAAGCTAATCGACCGGTTAGGATTTATGTTTTCCGGTTTAAGAATTATAGAAGCAAGTCAAGTATCGTATCTAATTTAAATGGATTTTATTTTTGGTTCAGATTCAGGTTATTTGCAAATTTTTTTTTTTTTTTTTTTGAAAGGTAAAATTCAGACAAAATAATTTATTTAAAATAAAAAAAACAAGTTAAAGGACAAAAAAATAGAAAAAAGGTTAAAATTCCAACAAATAATTATGTTTTAACTGAACTGAAATTTTATATGTTTGGCTTTATTCGGACTTTATGGTAGAGAAACACAATGATTAGAATGGAAAAGTAGCTTTTATTCCACGATCGACCGTACTAAATTGGAAAGGGAGTAATAAAGTTCTCAAAAAGCAATTAAAACCAACGGTCGAAAAGTCAAAAACCAGTAGGAAAATGCTAAGAAACAAGAAGAGATGTGTGAGCCCCACCGAAGATTCGTCTCTCTCTTCCTTCTTACTGAGGATTAGGAGGACGACCATTAGCAGCTGCGACGCGTGAGCCCCACTCAAGCAACTCTTTGCTCGTATCATCTTTGTGAACAATCACTTCGATGAAACAAAGACAATCCTTCTTCTCCGATGTCGCTGTCTTAATCGCTTCCACCAACTCCTCCTCGTACCTCACCTATTATTACCAAACACAAAATTCTCAAACGTTACTTAAAAGGACCACATATATATTGCGGTTAATTTCCATTTTGTAATCAATCGTTTTACCTTTGCGGTCCAGCATTTGCCTTCACCGTTATGAATGGCATCAACGAGACCAGTGTAGTTCCAGTTCTTGATCACGTTGTATGGACCGTCATGGATCTCAACTTCAATGGTGTAGCCACCATTGTTGATCAGGAAGATGATCGTTTTCTGACCGTTACGCAGCATCGTGGATATATCCTGAGCCGTAACTTGGAAACTCCCGTCTCCGATGAAAGCCAACACTCGCTTCTCTGGCACAGCCTGTGCGTATCCCAGAGTCGCACCAACAGACCACCCGATCGATCCGTACTGCATCTGAAACTCGTACCTACAATTGAAGATAAAGCTGAAGTTGTGTTTGTTGCTTTATGTGAAATACTAAAACGTAAAAGATTGAGTGCATTTTCTGTATACACGTACCCACATCCTTTAGGCAGCTTAAGTTTCTGGCAGTTGAACCAAGAATCGCCGGTTTCAGCAATCACAGCGGTTTCACTAGAGAGCATCTTCTGAATGTGTTGGAACATTGTGTTGACTCTCAAAGGCTCTCTTGGTTTGCATTTCAGTGGCTTACCTTCAGGGACAAAGATCCTGTGGTAGTTCTCATAAGCCGTCTCGTTACGCTTCACCCTCTTAGCCAGTTCAGAGAAGAAGTCGCTCATCAGAACGCACCCAAAGGTGTGGCCGTTAGCCACAGTGACGCGATCAGGATGCACAACGATGGCTTTTTCTTTCTTGAGGAGAAGAGAGTAACCCACAGAGCTGTAGTCGTTGAAGATTGGGCCTGCAAAGATGTAGGCATCTGCAGATTCGACAATCTCAGAGCAGAAAGGAGTGCTTACTGCTCCCCAGTAAGTCCCGATGAAGTGAGGATGTTGCTCTGGGACTAAGCCTTTTGCAGATGGCATCACTGCCATGGCGTAGCCAGAAGCATCGGCAAGCTCGACAAAGGCATCGCTGGCTTTGGCTACACGCAATTTGACACCACCAACCATGACAGGCTTCACAGCCTTGTTGAGAAACTCCAGTGTTGCTTCAACCGCAGCCTCTAGACCCATCTTGTTGCTCAATCTGAGACAGTAAATACCCATTTGAGTTGTAGTTTGGAGAAAGGATTTTGATAAAAATGTTGGGTATATTACCTTGGGGTTAGGGAAAAGGGGACTGGATCACGGGTGAATGTAGGATGAGGAGTTGCAGCAATGTTGCAGCTGATGCTGATATACACAGGCTTGCTTTCTTTCAGAGCTGTTGATATGGCCTTGTCGATCTGTTCATGAGCATCCTCCAAATGGTTCACCACGGCCTGAGACCAAGATTTCGATTGTCGATTTTGATCGTATCGCAACAAAAGAGATTTGGAAGCAGATCAAGATCAAGTTCTGTACCTGATAGCAGGTAACCGTCTGGAAACACCTAAGCTCTTGGCTGAAATCAGGTAATCCGATGGTGTGGTGAAGAATCCGGTTGGTGCCAAAATCGTTGGAGTTGGGACCTCCGACGATACAGATAACCGGCAGGTTCTCGCTGTAGGCACCAGCGATCGCGTTCAAAACGCTGAGTCCTCCGACGGTGAAGGTAACGACGCAAGCGCCCACTCCACGAGATCGGGCGTAACCGTCGGCAGCGTAACCGGCGTTTAGCTCGTTGCAGCAGCCGATGTTGTTAAGTTCCGGCTCGGCGATGAGGTGGTCGAGCAAAGTTAGGTTGAAATCACCGGGAACGGAGAAAATGTCGGTGACTCCGGCCTGGACAAGACGGCGGGCCAAGTGACGGCCGAGAGTGGCTTCGGAGGAGCCGACGGCGATTGCGGAGGCGGGAACAGAGTCCTTGATTGTTGCGACGGCGCCGTTTGGTGGACTACAGACGTCGCCATTCGTCGGCTTGCACGCGTCGATCGATCCGATTTTGGTGTCCATTAGATTCACGAGGTAGCAGAGAAAAGGGGTTTGTTATTTGGGAAACTTTATTTGGATGTGACTAATAAAATGGAACCAAGGGGCTTTATATAATTGGGAAGACAGAGGTTTCAGTCTCACTTTTTTGCTTGGGCTAGAAGTATAAAAATATCTATTGTGATATTTTGACCCAAAGAAATCAAAATATCTACGTGTATATTTTAATGATTTTTTGAATTTGCTAATTAACTAACAAGAGATAACATACTATCTGACATGTTTATGCTGTTCTTATATTACAAAAGTATTAAACATATATATATAAATATAACTTTTTCTATTCTAATAAAAATATCATAAGAAAATGAATTCACTTAAAACATCCTAATTAGAAAAGCCAAAACTAAATAATGTAATTTTTTAAACCATGTTTGTTTGTTCATCTCGCATTTTCATCCAAATGATCCATTTAAAAGATCTATATGAATAATGCATTTGACTGATGTTCGAAACTATTTTCGGTTATTCATTTGGATGATTCATCTCAATTAATTTTTATTTATTTGATCATTTTCATTATAATGGAACTTTTTAGTCTAAAAGTTATTTAAAATAAATATATTATAACAAAAAAATGTTTGAAAAATAGGATTGAAATGTAAAATAAAAACAACTTTGAAGGAAAAAATTATCACGAAAAAAAATTACTTGAATTAGGGAAAAGGGGTTATTAACAAAAATACAGATATAACTTTTTTTTTTGTAGTAAAATATCACGAAATATTACTTCACTTAAAAAAAACAAAAAAATCCTAAGAAGAAAAATACAGAGAATATAACTTTTTAGGTCATGTTTGTTTGTTCATCTCGCATTTGCATCCAAATGATCCATTTAAAAGATCCATATGAATAATGCATCTGAATGATGTTCGTTTCCATTTTTGATTATTCATTTGGATGATTCATCTGAATGAACATTTGTTTATTTGATCATTTTTATCAGAATAGAACTTTTTAGTCTAAAAATATTTACAAAAAAATATTATAACAAAAAATGTTTGAAAAATAGGATTGAAAGATAAAATAAAAAAAAACTTTGATAATTATCACTAAAATTATCACGAACAAAATTACTTGAGTTAGGAAAAGGGGTTATTAACAAAAATACAGATATAACTCTCTTTTTTCTTGTAGTAAAATATCACGAAAAAATATTACTTCACTAAAAAAAAATATATATAAAATGCTAATCTAAAGTTATGACAATAGATGTCTGCAAATATTATCATACATGGTTTTCATAATCTTATAGCTGACTTGTATGTAATTTGTATCATTTGTTTTCATTTTATCATTCCTTTAAAAAAATATTCATAATATGAGCATACCAAAAATATATATACTTGAAGGGACCCGTCCTTCAAAACCGTCTCCTTGCTTGTTTTCGTAAACCAACGGAGTCGCTAGTATTCTCACTTCCAACTTTGTTTTCCTCAAATTACAGTAGATTACTCCTAAAACCGTCTACTTTTTGGTTTAAAACGTGAAAAATGTTTCTAAATGCCAAACCAATAGGCAATATATCGTAATTTTAAAGAACGTCGAAATATTTGAGTACTTAGCAAAGCTGCTTCTAAGGCTTCTTAATTAGTCAAACCATCACAAAGAGCAATGCGTATTGGTTATTTTTTTCTTTCTGGCATCTTTGTTGAAGAGGATCGTTATGTTGAGTGCTGATTTACACTGCTTTTGTAATATTATTTTTATGTATTAAAGTGCCGAAACATTTTTTTGGTTCAGTTTACAGTAAGTAAAACTTGGAAAATGTTTATTTTTGGTATGTAATAAATATTTTATATACTCTAACTTGTTTTCCAAGGTTACAAATTGTTTTCCAAGGCTACAAATTGTTTTCCAAGGTTAAATTAACCGCAACGCATTAATGTTTTTTCCAAAGGAATCAATCATCCTTATTCTTGTGATTCTCTTCTTAATTTTGATATTTAATTTGTGGTAAACTAATTCTACGTAAGAACAAATTAAGTTACAATATACCCACTTCCAAATTTAAATAAGGTAATTCTACAAAATAGCACAAAAAAAAACTAAAAGTTCACAAATTTAGCATCCAAGTGTGAAAATCACAAATATAGCACCAATTTTGACAATATTAGCACAAATTTAATATAAAAATGACTTATAATCATTTTCTAATGAGAAAAAACTAAACCCTAAATTGGAAATAGTGAACCCAAACATAATGTTTAATTCTATTTTAAATTTATTTTTGGTAAATAAGTATTTTAAAATAATTAAGTGTGCTATTTTTGGTATTTTAAATTTAGGGTGCTAGTTTTGGAACAAAAAATAATTTTTGTGCTATTTGAGGGTATTTCTCATTTAAATATTTGGTTTAATTATACACGATCGTTTTTAGATTAAAAAAGAAAAAAATACGCAGACCAAATACATAAATAGAGTCTTTTAATAAATTAAATAAATACTAACTACTATTGTTATAGATCTATTTTAGTATCTACAAAAATAATTTTAATTTTAAGATGCAACATGGTAATGTTTATTTTCTTATTTACTAAATATCTGACTCATATATCTTTGATTCTTTGAGCTTGTTTAAAAATTAGCACTAATGGTTAATCTTGTAAAGCAAGCTCAAAGATGAACCATTGATACATCTCTTTATTTCAATTATATTCTTCTTAATTACTGATATAATTAACAGTAATTTTACTTGCGAAAGTGGCAAACAAAATATAGTATCTCCAGTTTTTTTCATTGAAATTTATATCTGCAGCTATAACGATATTCGTACAATGATCCTCTTTGGAGCGTCATGATTTTGTAGAAAATTTCGAGCTTTTGCCTCTTATGTCAATAAGAAGTTGATATAATCTTATGTCATTTATCCACAAAAAAACAATTAATAATCAAACACGTCAAAATATATAAGAAAATAAAATGTTTGGGTATCTGTGTCACTGTTAGAGTGTTGAATAGTATCATACACTACGGACCCCACAATAAATATTCTTCCCAACCATTGGAATATATACGTGTCGCATGGCGATTGGTGGAAATGTAATGGATTAGCATGATGACACTTGGCGTTCATGCGTCTCCTGGTTTCAACACCACCGTCCAGCGTGACGTAGCCAGGTCAACTACTTTTGTTTCGATTGTTTTCATTATTATGTAAAATTTTAATATTCAAATTTCTTCAATTAATTCAACAATCTATAACTATATTTAATTGGTCAAAATAATGAAACTATTGTTACATTAATCAGAAATTTAAGAGCCATATTTTACATACATTATTAGAGCATGAAGACAAGTCGAACCTATGATAGCTCTAACTTTCTAACGATCAAAAAACAGGAATTTTATTTATTATCTCTATTTACAGTATGCAATTTAAACACTAAAGTTTCTTTTGACAATCTCAAACTATACATAGATGATTAAAAATATATAGCCGAATCATTCTAAAACTTAATAATTAAATTTATATTAGAGCGTGAAAATAAATACAATTCATGGTATTTTTAACGATCGGATGGATCCATGTCATGTAAAAAGTAAAAAACACTCATATGAAGGCTCAAACTTAAAATTTAGTGTAATAAAGAATGATAAATGCGCAAAAATCTCAGAGAACACTAAAGAATAGAATTGTACAATTGAACATATCCTCACTAATGAAAACACAATTCCAAAACTTTCCCATAAAAAAAAAAGGAGAGTAAATCCGAATGATACCCCTTTTTTAATAGTTTGAATGAGAAAGGTTGAATTGTTGGTGAAAATGTGTTGTAAATCAGTTTCCATTCTAATCGGTTTACGCGTATTGATCAAACCACATTGGTACAATTTAGCATATGGATCAAACTACATTGGTGCAATTTAGGGTTATCCACTATTTGAGAAAGAAGAATACATGCTTTTTCTAAATACATGATTTTTTAGAATAAAAAATGCTTTTTCTACCTATATGAGTTAGGAAAACATGCCACCTTGGTTAACTCAACCTTTGTATTGTGACTAATGTAACTTGTCAAGCTAAATGAAATTTTTTATTTGTCGAAAAACAAATATATATGAGCTTCCTTTACAGTTACAGTATAGAAGTATACAACTTTTACAAGGCAAGTCACTTATAAGCGCAACCTTTGGGGTTATTTGAACTTTTGGCCCATTGGGAATATTTGGGCCCAAATGAATCCTTTCTAATATTTAAACCAGATGAAATTAACTTTAATCAAACATTAATATTTAATAGAGAAAGCCTGGTGATCGGAACATTCAACAAATTTTATTTCTTTTTAAACTTACTAGTTACTAACTATCAATCGCGTGTATTGACCACGTTTTGGTAAACCGTGTATGCAATATTTTGATCTCGAGCCGAACAAGTTCCAAGACGGATATGGGTAATAGACAAATGTGAGATTTACTTAATTTTTTTAATTTGTAATTACGGTATTGACAAGTGTCAGTTAAGAGAATTCAGTAAGAATCTTAACACATGAAGCCTTCAACTTAAGGTTACATCGGTCTCATTATGCACCTATGATAAATGTCTTTAATATTGATAGCATAAACAAGCTAATAGAATCGATGACGAATCTGTCTTGAATAAACAAGTATAGTTCAAAAGACAAACAGCATTAGCATGGAATCGCATAATTTTCTACGAATTCTATCATTATTTGAAAAAATAAGAACAAAATAATGTAGCAGCAAAGAGGAAAAGATCGGTTGTGTTGAAAATTGCATAACCGATCATAAGTTATTCCTCACGCGGCCATAACATGATTTTGGCAACTGGGAAAAAGAGAGAGATCGATGTTCGATTCACTCGGCAAAAAGTTGCCTTCTACGAAAAACAATTTTTGCAGCAAAGACATAAAGCAAAACAAGTTTGAGACTTGGAAAATTGTGTTACGCTATAAAACCGAAAAATAATGTCAAAATACATATTAAATTATATAGGCAAAAAAGGTTGCAGACTTTTTTCAAATCTACATAAATAAATTAGAGATTAGATGTTTTAGAAAACCATGAATTTCCCATCAGAGTAACTATGACAATATAGCATCATATGGATCTGATTATCAGAATCCATAGCTTTTGAAATGTAATCCTCATTAGGAAATTTTGAAAAATATTTAGCAGAAGAAAAATAAAAATACACAGATTCGAAGAACTCTAAAGGAAGATGGTACCAACAATACAGAGAAGAGTCCTATAAAAAGGAGAGGTTGCGGTTACGAGATGGAGATGGCGGCGGAAAATTAGGGTTTTGGTGAAGGTCAAAATCTGCGTTTACAATATATGTGGGCCTCGGTGTTCCAAATTCGGCCCATAGTAATGTGCCGGGCTGATTATAAATGACCCCAGCCCAAAGTTAGATAATTGAACTTACTGTTATTGTTGGGCCGTTGGCCATATATTTTCGAAGAGATTTAGGATTGAAAATTTTCTAAACCCAAAAGCCGATTTAAAAACGTTTTTTTGGGATGAATACAAATTTTATATTCTATCGAACAAAAAAATTATGAGGATTTGATCCCAAGATTTCAGAGGCTGAGATTTTTAAGTATTTGAACATTTGGATGGTGCAAATTCTCTTATCTCTGTTCAAATATACAGACATATATTTAACAAACATTTAAGATGATAAGATTCTCTTTATTGATTGTTTCGTCCTCAATTTCTATTTTGTGTAATGTAGCCCTGGGCATCAGTATTCGCTACCCGTTCGACGCGCTCGACCCGTCCCGTACTCGGCCCGTAAAACTGGGTACCTTACTCGTCCAAGCCAAGTATCAAGGCGAGTTAACCAACTACTTGCAAGTAACGGGATAAGTCCAAGGCGAAAATTTTTTTTGACTACTTGTCCCGTTACCCGGCTTGTTCCCGTTACCCGGCTTGTTCCCCGTTATCCGGTTTGCTACTTGTACCCAAGACAAGACAAGTAATGGAAAAAACAAGACAAGTAATGGAAAACAAGACAAGTAATGGAAAAAACAAGGCAAGTAATGGAAAAAACAAGGCAAGTCATGGAAAAAACAAGGCAAGTCATGGAAAACAAGGCAAGTAATGTAATTACTTGTTGAGCGGGGACCCGTACTTGCAAGTACGGGTACGAGTCAAGGTACCCGCAAGTATCAAAAATCTGGGCGGGTACCTTGAATCAGCGGGTACCCGTTTTTGCGGGTCCAAGTACGGGTCAATATTTTCATTATCCGTACGAGGCGGATCAAGTAGCAAGTCGGCCAAAATAAGCGGGTACCCGCCCCGTGCCCAGACCTAGTGTAATGCGCTTTTCCGGCATTGTGTAACAAAAAATTCAGTGACGATTCTATTTTATTTTATATATTGAACAATCTTTCCACAAAACATGGTAATTCTTTTTTTTTTATTGTTTCTGATTATTTTTACTTTGGTCTGTTTTTTTTTTGTGTGGATTAGTTTAAAAATAGTAAGAACACCATAAAGTAATAAAATAATTTAGTAACTATGCAACATTTAGATTTTCTAATGACGAATGAATTTTAGTTCGGTTAGGTTGCAACAAGGACGAAAATCTATGGAATGTAACGATGCAGCAATGGAATTTTCATAAATTCTTCAATGAAGCTTCATAGCTTTGCCAAACGTTAAGTTCGTCTTTGATTTCTTTTGAAAAAAAACAAAAATATATCGTGTCTGTCGGCTTTTTTTTTATTTTGCTCAAATTGTTTTTCGGGAAAATAAAATCCTAACAAGAATTACAGAAATAAACCAACAAGAAACGCTCTGACTTGGAAAAAAAAATGAGTCTCTATAAAGGAGCATTGAGGAGATATGTCTTCTCATAAAGACCAGTGACCTGATCAGCAACAGCCCACATAATGGCTTGTCCTGGAGGAATCCTCATTAGCCTCGGCAATAATCCTCTCCATAGAGCCAATACTCCTTCCTCTGCATAAATCGTCCTAATGGCATGAACCATCCCTTTGTATTTCACCCCACCTTCACCGTCTCGGCTCTGAGCCATCAACCTCGTTTTGACCACATCGAATGGTCCGGTGCAGAACGGACCTGCCGTTCCAGCTAAGAACCCTGAGATCATTGATTTCCATGGCTGCAAGACTTTACCGTCTCCTTCGTGTTTGTTCCACAAGAGGACGTCAAAGGTATTTTTTGCAGTGAACATTACTGCTTGGTTGGTGCCGTTACGCATAACCGTCGGTGCTGCACCTGACCATAGCCCCAATATGGTTTCTTCTTTCACGATGGTTCGAGCACAATGTATGGGTCCTTTGTACTTGAAGAGCTCGGGACTTAATCCTTTCTGTTGCTGAAGTCTAATCTTCACCACCTGGAGATTTAAAGAAAGCAAGAACAGAGAACTTAACAGTGTTTTACTTGAGTGAAGGGAATCATTGCAAATTCTTGAATCCATGGCATGAACACAGTGAAGAGAATCAAACTTTATCTTTATATCCACACAAGAAAGAGCAAGAGTCTTTTAGTTAATTTATTTATTCAGATATGCATAGAGAATTTGATTTATAGACGATTGGGTTGAAATTGACGTTTTCTTAAACCAGAACTACATGAATCAATTTCATGAAACAAGTCAAAGACTCAAAATGCTTCTACTTATTTTTTTTTTATAATTATCACGAACACGATTCTCCAGATCAAGATTGGACATGAACAATGGAACCAGAAGCACAATGCCCATCTACGTAGCAAAGAGATTCGATGAAATCTACCAAAATCAAACAGATCTGAACCAATAATTTTCATTTCCATGACTAATTTACAGATGATTCTGGTGCAATGTATATTCTAGAATTTCAGTATACCAAATCTATCCAACTAACTAAAACTAAACAATTGGTTTAATTCGATTCGCAATCGAATAAGATATTTGGGAGAGGCATGTGATTTCGTCAGAGTTTTGACCCGTAAAGTAAGCGAAAAGGCAATAAATGGAACTTACCTCAAAGGGTGTAACAATGGCAAGAGCTTCGAGAACACCGGCGCCAAATCCGGAAAGCAAACGGCCACGGTTGCTGAGCTTGCCGGTCTCAGAATCCTTGAACGCGGTTTGGAACATGGCGTTGGAACCCATCCGAAGCGTGTACTTGAGCGTGAGGTGAGTCGCGAACGGAGTTAAACCCTTCCATAGGGCGCGAACTCCTTCGGTGCGAACCACCGTGGAGCCGCAGTGCGCGATTCCCTTGTACACGCCGCCGCGATCTAGCTGGAGACGCGTCTTGATGACGTCAATCGGCTGCAGACAGCAAGCCTCGACGACTCCGCCGAGCGACCCCGAGACAGCCTTTAAGTACGGCGGAATCGACGCCTGGTTCCTGGATTCCGTCCTCATCGTCACCGCCATCTCCGGATCCTGGCGTATGTTCTCTCGTTCCAGTCTCCTCTTTATTTTATTGAATCGAAGGACGATATTAGCAAAATCTTTTATTCCAAAGCTAACAAATCGAAATTTGTATCCTTCATTTATAAATGAAAAAAAGTATGAGAGACAGAATGACCTTTTTCTACACAAATATTCTCATTATAATTGATTTATCTGAAATTAGTATTTAAGATGTTAAAATTTGAGTGTCGAAAAAAAACATATCAAAATTTGGTTAGTATTTTTTTAACCAGTGATATAAGGGTTAAATTTAACTTTTTTTTTGTCAATCACTATACCAGAAAAAGTTTCACTGAAGCGCCGGTGAAGTGACGTTTCCCGCTCCGGAATCGGAAGCGGGTACGGAATCGTACGGAATCGCAGGGGAATCGCGATTCCGAAAAAGTGTTGTTCGGAAACGCTGGGAAAGCGTACGATTCGGCGTTGGAAGCGATTTAGTTATAGATCGGAAACGTCGTTGAATTTTTCTAAAAACCAAATCGGAAGCGTCGAAGAAGATGAAGACGACGTGTCACACTTTTTTTTTATATGGGCTTTTACTTTGTTTTGAAGCCCAGTTAAGTTAGGCTATTTTTTTAAAAAAAAAAACATGATATAATTGTTTTTTTAACTTCATAAACCTAATTGTAAGAAATCTAATTACCTTCTAAAGAATAAAGAGACAAAACATTTTTTAATATGATTTTATGTGATTTTGAGTTTTATTTTTATCTACAATAATTTTATTATGTATTGGATTTATGTTGTTTAAACTTTAAAACATTTTTTAATATGAATTTATGTTTGATGTATATATATATATATAAACGCTTCCAACACGTACCCGTTTCTTAATTTTTTTAAAAAAATCTGCTTCCCCGCTTCTAAACGCTTCCGCGTACCTGCTTCCGCGTACCCGCTTCCGCGTACCCGCTTCCGATTCTATTCAGCTTAGGTTTATACTTTTATCAGGGATCAACTTTTATTTCGATTCGATTCAATTACAAAAACTTATAATAAATATAAACATAATTAACTCATTTTAATCTATATTACAGATCTCTAATTTATTCAAGTGTCCTTTACACTAGCTCAATCTATAAATCATGTCTATAAATTAGTTTATTTAAGAGAAATTATGAATATATTTTATTTTATAATGCATAATATAATGCATAACTCATAGAACATATGGGAATATTAGTTTTCGGGCCGATTTTGATTTATGCTATAAACTAGTTTCTCTAAGGGTTCATGTACTAACGAAATTTCTCTAAGGGTTCTTGTACTAAGGAAATTATGAATATATTTTATTTTATAATACATAACTCAGATGTAAATTTCTCTAAAAGCATGATTATCACTGGTTATTATGAGTAAAGATAATGAGTTATTATAGATTAAATCCATTTAAATAAATAAAAATGGACTTAAAACCATATTACCGTATCTAAAATTGGACTCTATATTATCAGTAAATATACTGATTTTGCTTGCTCCTGATTGGTCGAAATGAATAAAGAAAGGGAAAAAATAATCTGATTCTCTCTCTCTCTCCACATCTCCACAACTCTATATTTACTACCTATAATCACATAAAACATCAACAAAATAAATTGGAGTACTAAAATACAATAAATATTATAAAATTCATATATTACCCTAACATATTACCCATCCATAATCATGCTCTAAGGGTTTATGTACTAACGAAATTTCTAACCTTCTTTAACACATTTATATAATCCATGTTCGTTTATAAAGCCAAACTTTTCGAGCTTATCGTTTACAAAAATTATCATGTTAAGACATTTAAAAGTTGTAAAAGTTGTTTTGACTAAGAAAAACTGAGTGATAAGTTGGACGATTGATAAAACAGACGTTTGCTGCGTCTGAGTTTGGATCACTCTCCTCCTGTTCCTCTTCTTAGTTCTTATTAAGATAACTTTACTTGTTCTCGATGAAGCACTAGAATTTGTAGTTGTTCAATCCAAGGCTTATTACATTGGAACATTCTTTATTTACAAAGATGAACAGACCTCTCTATTTGAGCTTTGACACATGTATTTAACAAACTTTGATGATTCTTCAGGAGAAGTATCACTGTTTCTTGAAGGACTACAAAGTAAAACAAAAACAGAGTAATTTAGGTTATAAATAGTGTGCTTCAAAAGCTCAAACCAAAGAAAATATGAATGCAAAAACTCACGTCCGTGTTCTTGAAAATTTCTTCCATTTGCTGGGCGGCTTTCTGCTTGTTCTCTGCAGCTGAAAAGCAAAATACAATATTTAATAAGATTGTGAAACAGGAGGGAGAAAGCAAATATACATACACATTCTTGAGCTATAGTCATAGACAAACCCATTTTAGAGATGTTTTCTATTCTTACTGAAGTCCTCACAGCAAATCTCTGAAAGGCATGGCTGCCAAATGAAAACGAAATTTACAAAATGTTAATGGAAAGTTTTTCATATAGGCAAATATTGTCAACAAGCCAGAAATACAACCAATAATGTTGAAACAATTAGTGATCCATTGGTGTGCAAGATAATGTTCGAGAATTCCAAGGAATCAACTCATAAAAGGGGTAATAAAAATAAACAAAAGAAACAGCCTCAGACTCTTTGATTCAAGAGTAACGTCATGTATTTGATCAGGACAAGCCTACGAAAATCATCACCGGCGGAAAAAAACAACATTCATCAAACAAAACCGTAAATTATAAATAGCAGATCATGAGTTTATTAAGACATATAGACAAAACTCAGGAACTCGTGTTCAAAAATGCAATTTGAAAACAGGGAATGGCATTACACAAACAGAAAAGGAAGGTTGAAACTGCAACTCGAAGATGAAGCAGGATAAGGCTAAGACCCTAAACGAAAACAAAACAATACTAATGTAAAACAAAATTCCCAAAAGCTCAAAACAAAAACATAAAACAGCTTAAAAACCAATTTTTTTTAGAAAGGAAAACAAAAATCTCTCAATCTTCCTACGCTGCAGCGTATGGTATCTCACGCAGCAGACCAGCGTGTAAGTTGAGGCTATCTCGCTTCAATATGAACGAGCCGATGAGGAACATATCGAATCCAATCAGCCAGAGAAAGAAGCTTATATATAAAAAAAAATGAATCGATGTTAAGACCATTCGAAAGAAAAGTACCTGTTAGCCAAACCATTAACTATGACTTCGTTTGCAACGTATGAAATAACTCTGGCAATGAAGTTTCCTCCTCCAGCCATAATCGCACTTTCCTATCATACATATGCAACGAAACCCTAACGTCAAAAATTACCCCAAATCACAACAGTTTCTGGATAAGTACAAATCCTAAAAGCCAAAAATCGAATTCAACGGGACAATCAGAGACAGAAACTGGAACAATAAATCTAGATCCAGACCTTATGTTGTGACGGAGAAAACAATTTCGCAAAACAAAAAAAAAGTGTAAAACTTCAGCTAGATCGTGTACAAGAAAGAGAGCAAGTTTCGTTGGAATCAACCTCACCTGATGCAAAGATGCAGACGGAAGAGGGAATTTACGAGACCTAACGAAATTTGTGTGATGTCTCTATATTACAAGATCAAGGATTGTCAACAATATATAGAATTCGACAGCTTCCTCGTGACGGCGATGGCCTTGTTGCGTTAGGGTTACCATCGGACGGTCACGTAGCTCTGAAATAAAATCCAACGGTATAGATTACAACAGGCCAAACATTACCCTAAAAATGATCACTTGACTTTTCTGTTTTACCCTTCCTTTCTGCCTCGATTTACAAATGGCCCAGCGTCTCATTTATGGGCTGAGCCCAACTTGGCACTGTTTACTCGTTTGTGTCACAAAAGCGGGCCGACATTCCTTTTCGTTTTTTGGGTTTGCCGTTGGGTGGGCCAACCCGATTTGCGGTTTGATACTTTCTTCTCCTTAGGTTTTTAGTCTTTTTTCTATAAGAAACAAAATGTTAAAAATGGAACCATATGAAACTGTATTTGTCGATTCGTTTTGGTTTAGATTTCGGTTTATCAGATTCACATTTCAGATTGATTTCATTGGTTCAGTTCGTCACAACCACATTCAAAAAAAAAAAAAAACAATCCGACAACACAAGAGGATAAGAGAGAGAGGACTTGGGGTTTCCCGTTTTACCCTCAGTTTCCTAGGTTTATTTACAAATGAGCCAATAGGATCCGATTCCATGTATCGGGCAGTCCAGGCAGACACCAATGTATGCAATCAGCATGACGCATGGGATCAGCTCTCTGCTCAGCCGTTAGGATCTTGCCACCTGTCTCGGTGTAGACAGATGTGTGGGCGTCGATGCGGTACTCGGAGAGCTGCGTAATGTTAATGACAGTCACGTGCGTGGTCATGTGCTTGACCACG
This sequence comes from Eutrema yunnanense, assembly GCA_002933935.1. Lineage (NCBI taxonomy): Eukaryota > Viridiplantae > Streptophyta > Magnoliopsida > Brassicales > Brassicaceae > Eutrema > Eutrema yunnanense. Next base: position 474,179 of record PKML01021855.1, on the reverse strand, counting down.
CTTGCCACCACTTTCATCATCTGCTTGTTGGAGCCTGTTCCCCAAAACCTTTTATCTTTTACTGGCTCTGTCTCGTTGAAACACTTCGTGCCGTTTGGCTTACCCCAATCCGCACTTCTGCACGTTTTACATAACATTTTAGGTTAGTCACATAGAAAGCACAATATATATTGGGTTTTTATTGTTTTATACGGAAATTGTTTGTTTTTGTGTGTTAATATTGATGTTTTTATAATCCCAAACACGTAAACATAAAACTAGATATTGTTTACCTAGAATGAGTAGGAGACATGGTGGTGAAGAAGACTTTGGTCTTGTTAGAGTCAACGGTAGAGTCAACCCAATTAGCCCATGTCTTGAGCCCTAGCTTGTAAGCCACGGGTGTGTCTAACGCCTCCGCACCTCGCTCTCCATTTCCAAAGGAACCCCACAAAGCTTTCATTCTGATACCACTCATCCACCAAACATATGTGTTGAAAACTAGGATATCCGCTCCTTCCCAATACTTAGCTCGATCTTCCACTGAATCCACTTTCACTATCCTTTTCTTCATATCCAAAATCACAGGCAAATCCGTGTTCGATTCGACAATAAACGGTGCCCAATAGAACTCTATACTCGCATTGTATTCCTATAAAACATCAAAAAGATAGAAAATACAAATCCAATGTTTGCTTGCGACACAAGGTACAGTGATATCTTACCAAACAAGGTTTGCGCAAGTTACGATCCCTAAACGTACCTTTGCTTTAAAGACAAAATATTTTTTGCTACGCTTCATTGATTTTTCTCCTTCGGGTATTATTGATTCCACCAAACACACGAACGACTCCCATTGGCTTCGTTGCAACGAATCTCCGACAAAAAGCAATCTTTTTCCTCTGAGTTTGTTCATTGCTAACTTCGGACTAAATCTGTTTCCAATTCAAATGAAGTTCATAAAGATTCTGTCTCAAACCCTGAACCCAAATAGACTTAGCTTATATTGTAAGTTGGCTTGTTACCGTGGAATTGTACAGTCATCAGGCTGCCACTCCCACCGAAGATAATCAGTTTCTGGCCGTCCGTTTTTCATACAAGAGAATTGACGGTCGATGTACGGACATGAATCATCGGTGTAAAGTGGCTCGGCTGAGCTATTGTAAACCCATTTCCCTGCTGCCACATCACACTCCTCTGGATCGAATTCGAACCTGTCGTCGAGCACTTCCATATTCTCTGATCTCTCCTCTCGAACTTTTTCCTCTGGCCAACAAGAAAAACAAAAACAGAGGAATTTCCTGATATTACTTGCTTTACAAGGAAAAGAAACATCAAAATCGGACAAACAATAGAGTTTTGAGATTCGGTTTTTTCGTCGTTGGTGCTTACTGGGTTTCGAGCTAATATCTTTCCTCGGACAAGACTTTAACTTGAGGAAAGTAGAAGACGAAGACGAAGAGGAAGAAGAAGACATCAAGCTGATTCTTTCGGTGTATAAAAGAATGAAGAACATGAAACCACAGAGAACGAGAACGATGATGGAGAGAGGAATCTTGGTTCCTCCTACTCCTCTATTAGGAATCAAGAAGCTCATAGTGGCAAATCCGGAAATTTTAAGTGGAAAACATGTCGGGTTTTGGAATTAGAGGGAAAGGTGTTAAGAGAGTATTTGGTTTTTATTTGGGATATTAGGGATTGAGTAGGAGTGAAGCTAAAGGCATGTTTGGATGTGTTGCTTCCATCTTTTTACCAATTTAATAAGGATGTGGTTAGGGAGGTTAAGGTTTGATATGATTGGGTTTTGTCTATTGATTATACTCTGTAAACGTGAAATGCACATTGTTATTCACTAGGCCACTTTTTGTCATATAAAATAAATCTTCCAGACGTCTTCCGTTAGTTGTAATTATTCAATCAAGTATTTTATGTACTGTAAAAATTTAAAATTTCATGTTGAATATTGAAAAATCTGAGAAAGAACTGGTGTGGCCTTTTCAAAAACGATATCTACAGTTTTTGGTGGTACATTTTTTTTTTGTGAAAGAAAGAGACGGAAATGATAACAAAATATATACAATATATTTAGTATCTTATATATTCAACTAATGAGTTGTATATACACATCTTTAATGAAAAACATATATTAAAGACTACTTTTGTAATGATTTCATGCATTTTGTGGCTGATTTTCTAGTTAAAATATAGAAGGATAATAAAATTGCGTGGTTTTACAAGTTTTAATAAATTTCATGAAACAATTCATTACTTAACAAAATCAGTTAAAACAAATTAAATTTAAGTCATATCAAATTCGTTGTTGAGTAAATTCACTTGACTCAATTCGATTTATTGGTTTCTTTTGTACCTAGAACTTTGGTTTCAAGCTTAAATAGAGAAACAAACATCTTTGGGAAAAAAACATAGAGTGAGTTACACTTACATGACATCCAGATTAATCAGATTAAAAAGTCATTTTAGGTGAGGAATAAATAGTTAAGGAATTGTAATCATGGACTCCTGGGCATCGATATCGAATCAAACGACATCAATGGCACATGAAAACGATATAAACAGACACCAACAGTAGGTGTTGCTTGTAAAATCAACAATAGCTTTTTAGTTATTTTTAGTTTTGATGATAATTATATCAATTATTAAAGGCAAACTCAAATCATTACGCGTCTACTTTCGCAATTAATAACGCATGGGAAATTTTGTAAAATGCTCTTCGTCATTTATTGGATAAAGACATTAAATAAAAGGTTGAAAAATAATGGAGATGCGGGGTATCGATCCCCGTACCTCTCGCATGCTAAGCGAGCGCTCTACCATCTGAGCTACATCCCCGTTGTTGTTGACGTATGAATATGTTAACATTTATCTAAGTATCTCGTCTCCATATTTGTGCTAATGGGCCTTGGGATATTCTTCGAGATATATACACCGTAAATAACTCTTAAGTCTACTGAAATTTTGAAAAAAATGGTTAAAACAAATTATATCGGATTGTTAGGAAGATATCAAAAAAAGTATATATTACAAATTCACAAAAGTAGGAAATATCTTAAAAACAAATCAAAATATTCAAGTTCTTATATCAGCAAAAAAACAAAAGAAGATAAATCTCATACTTAGGATTGGACAAAATATTGGGATCCGAGATCCGATGCAAGATCTGATCCGAAAATTAGGATATCCGGAGTTTTCGGATCCATATCCAGATATATTGAAATTCCAGAATATCCGATCCGTATTCAACCCTAATCATATACACGAGAAATTAAAACTTAAATTCAGACTATTCAATATGTGGCTCCAACAGAAAATTTCATATTTTACTATTTTACTAAAATGAAAATTTCCTACTTTACTATTTTTTCAAAGTCTAGGTTATTTTACTAATTTTAATAGGAACTTTTAGGCTTTAATACCATTATACCAACTCTCTCATTATAAATGAAGTCTTATATTTACGATCTAATAAATCTATAGAAGTTATAAGAAAAATGAAGTCTTGTATTTAGTTTCCTTTTAATCAGTTGGCTAACCACTGTTTGAAAAACGTTTTTTTACGATTGTAAGTTATAAAAATGTGAAATAAAAATGAAAAATAATTGTAAGTTATCCAAAACTGCAGCTCAAATTATCACAGCAAGACGTCACCGGAAGAATTTTGCCAACTTAATGCAACTATGGCTTGAGTGAGCGAAAGATTTGTCACGCACAGCACCTTTGTTACCATGTTTTTTACTTCTTTTTTTGCCATGTTAACAAATACCTGAGTTTTGCTCTTTTGTAAAACTCTTTTTTTTTTCATTAATTTGAATATTTACAGTTTCGAAAAAAAAAAAAAAAATGTAAATAATAGTCAAATATATGTGTATTTTGGTCGATCGCGAGAGTTGATAAGCCTGGCCAAGTCTCTTGGTGGCAATATTTTCACGCGCGTCAGAGAATTATTTAGATTGTGTCTCTCTGCTTTCGTTTGCCTCTTTTTCCGGTGTGAACTAAGCGACCGAACTACTTTCTACTTGAGCTTTGAAAATGACGCCACGTAGAACAAGAAAACCCCTGTTTTTTTATTTTGAAACCAAAAAAAAATGTGAAAAAGATGATAAAAGGGAAAGTAACAATAAAAGTATCTGTAAATATTTTATACCATTCTCTTCTTTTTCTTTTTACATTTCGAATTTGAATTTGAAAAAAAACTTTGATCTCGAGGATCATACCTGATAAAATAAAATAATTATATGGTAAAACTATCATTTTCTTTTCACAACAAAAATTGTATTTATTCAAGATTCATTGAAAACATAACATATGGCATAATATCCTAAGAAATTTCGTGTTACTCGTTTGTACATGTATATTACCAATTAATGAAAAAAGAAAAAAAATAAACAAACCATTCTAGTTGGACAAAGATAAATAGATCAAACAATAAGATCTACGTTAAATTACGATATACTTGGATTATCCTTTATGAAACATACTAATCATATGTAGATGTAATGATCAGATATATATATGTATATGTTTTATAATAATAAAGCGAAATAGATAGGTTTGGGAGAGGCCTTTTGCAACTTTATAATATTCATCTTCTGAAGATTCTAAGTACTATTCGAAAACTTGATCCCGCCTATTTCGCATATATGATAAGATTTAATATTGTTTTGTTGATTTAACTGTTCTACTGAGAACCAGAAAAATCTTGAAATTTAGTTTTGAAAGTTTACGTCCGATACAAATTACTTCCAAATCTTCACTAACGTCTAAGAAATATATAAATTCTCAATTTCTTTTTGGTAAGTTAAAATTTAAATTTCCATTGGCACATGCATGTTTTCTCAAGTTAGTAAAGACTTATTGTTTTCTCAAGTTGTCGTCAAAATTCAATACTTATAACCTGAAAATAAATTTATATTTGAATTTTCTTTAGTTTGAAAAGTAAATTACTAATATGTTGTTAGAAGCTTTGAAACAATAAGAACAAAACTTGACCATTCTAAATTTCTAACTAGTATAAAACTGGTTAGCTATACACGTGAATGAAACAGTCTCCAAGATTAAAAAAAAAAAAAAAAAAAAAACTATCCTAGTTGCATGACCTTTATTTTGAAATAACTGATAAGGCATAATTACTTCCTGGTTTTTTTCTTTCAAAAGTTTCAAGTTTCTTTTCTTCCGTTGAGTTTCAAAAACAGAATCTTCTTCTCTATATCACTTTGCTTAGAGTTATACTTTATTGATCCTTGGTACTTTTTCCTTTCTAGCTAGGTTACCACTTATTTTGTTGAAAAAAACATTAATAGGTGGACAAATTCAGAACTAGGAGTATCTTGTTAATTTAGCACAAAAAAAAACTATGAAATCTTGTTAAAAGAGAAAGTGAAATATAATGGGTAAATCATTAAGACAACTCAATAAGACAAAATAGACGCCATTCATTGCATAACAACATAGAATAATAAATTTGTTTTATGTTAAATGAATGAACTTAACTGTGTGATCAGTATAAGTATGTGAAGTGCAAAATTAGCCTCGTAGTCATCAATTTAACATAGCTGAATTATAAACGTTTATTGATTTATAATTTCACTTTTTCGACATAATTACAAGTAAAATATCAAATCTTACATTACTTAACAAAAAATATATGGGATATATAATTACCCATATGTTTTTGCTTTAATTTATTAGTTGGTGCCTTGGTGGCCCTCACAAATAATGAGAAAGGGTCTGTCCCTCTAGTCATTTATAAATACCAAGAACGTCTTTGACATTTTCAACACATATCTTCTACTTAAAACACTAGCATAGTATCTTACATCACCATGACCCAACGAGCCAATCCTAAGACCGGCTGCCTCACGGCGGTTGTCCGCCGTCTTCTATGCTCCGGCAGCCAACAAACCCACCCTTCCGACAACATCCTCGACTCCGACGAAACACTCCAATTACTAATCCCTTACGAAGAAATCGAAGAGCCAAAGAAAGAGCTCAAAACCGAAACCGAATCCCAAACCGAAAACGACGACGTCTCTCTCCACCCTCCTCCTCCTCCCAACGTTGTAGCCAAACTAATGGGCCTAGATAACCCCGTACCGGGTTCAAACCGGTTTAGGTACTTTGACGATTCCGGTTCGGCTGTCACACGGAGCAAATCGGTTAACTTCATGGACTACATACTAAGAGTCCATGAGGAAGAAGAAGAAGAAGAAGAGAAAGACGGTCAACGCCGGTGCCGGAGAGTCAAAGCGTCGGTTTCTTTCCGCGAGATAGTCCCGACCTCGGCGAGATGGAGTGCAAATCAACAACAGAAGAAACACGATTTCTTGCTGTTGTATCTCGACAAGCTCGACGAGAAGAGGGAACTTGTCGGATCATCGTCTTCTTCGAGGTCTAGAAGGTTCCAGAAGGTTCCAGAAGATTCTAAGAAGCCGCCATTGCCACCTTCGGACAAGAAGAAGGAGAACGAGAAAGTGGCGAAGAAGTTTAAAGACGAGCCGAGGAAAGTTGCGAAGAAGAAGAAGAGTGAGAATCGAAGTGACGTTAACGGAGCTAAGAAAGTTCGTTGGTTTCTCTCTCCGTCAAAGAGTAAATCATCCGAGAAGACGGCGCTTCTAGGAGGAGGAGAATCAAAGATTATTCCGGCGGATGATTTTACCGGTAAAGAGACGGAGTCGCCGGAGAACAAGTCTAATGCAAGTCCGGTTTCGGTTCTTGATCGAGATCTTTATGATTATCTAATCCTTGATGATGACTACTACTTCTCAGGTGAGTCCTTATTTATTTATAGGGACCTTTATTTATAGTTGTTTTTTTTTACATTTTTATTAGAATATTTGAACATAGTTGTTTCCTTTTCTAAATCTCATTTGAAGTTTGGGCAAAAAGAGTAATTTTAGATGCAAAGGAGCTGGTAAAACTTTGGTCAAAATTTAATTCATTTAAAGAACTTACTTTATATTTCATATTTAAAGAAATATTCAAATTTGACCAATATTGTGAGATTTTTCCTTAATCTTCGAAGTCAAATAAATACAATTCCGTACAAGGACAGTTTTTGATTTAATGTTTGAACATATTTCTTATTGTTACTGTAAAAAAAGCTGCATAATTGAGACTTTGTTATTGGGGGAAAAGAAAATCGAGACTTTGTCAAGATTTTACCCATTTTCAAAGATTTTTATTTTTATGTTCCCAATAATATTTTAAATCTTACTTTAATTTGAAAAAAAAAAACCAGGAGATTCAGAAACTGCATCGGAGTTGTCAACAAAGCAAGTAGAGACAACTGCAAAATCTTCATGTTCTTCATCACCAGCAAGAACAAGAACAAGTACCAAGAAGGAAAACAACAATAGCACCAACAGTGATTCTGAAGAGACAGAGTTTATCACAAAGCTAATGAATATGCTCTCAGATCTGTCTGAAGAAGACATGAAGTCTTCAACTTGGGTTTCTACGTCGTCAACTAAACCCGTTGACTTTACTCAGGTCGAAGATTTTTGTGTTGAATTTGGTCAAGAGATTCTTGACCTTGTTATGGACCAGTTAGTTGATGAACTCTGTATCTAGTTTAAATGTTAAATCTCAATCATCAAATATATGTCGTTTTATAATCTTATAATCCGATCGTTGACCAATCCGATGAATTGCAAATGTTTAAGTGGGGGAAAAGTAAATTAACGATGGAAATGTCATACAGTCATGTAAACATTCGGGGGAATGTCATAATATAATTTGATGTAAATATTTCCTAGATGTTGAATTTTAAAATTCGTGTGTTTTTCATATGTATTTTATAAACGTATAATACATTTTTTTTTTGTCAAACACTTAAACATCTAATATAAATCGAATTCATATGATGATTTTAGTTTCTTTCTTCTAATATACATTCGGTTAGACGAGATCAATGTTCAAAATTTTGCCTATCGATTAATCGAAAATTGGTTGTTGATATTTTAAATATCTTTTTAACATGTTAATCCATTATGATTTATAATTTTGATATAACAGTGTGGTCAAAATTACATAAAATGCATGGAAACAAATAATAGGTCTAATATTTTATGATTTTTATTAAAAATATGAATATAAGTTGGACTAATCAAATTTTAGATTCAACTAATTTAAAAAACAAATTTAAAAAATAGCCGTCTAGACAAAAATTAATCGATTTAAGTGGGAATTAATCGAACACCCGATTTATAAATCTGATTACCCATATAGTATGATGTCACTATTGGAATTTAAAGTTGGTAGAATGTGTGTTGTTGACCCAAAAAAAAAAGAATGTTAATGTTTGTGATATATTTGTAATTTATTAAAAACTGATTCACTCGTTTTATATAGTACAAACAAACGCACTTATCCGAAACACAAGTACATCGAGTGAATTCAGTATTGAATATTGATGATAATCACACACACGATAGCACAAGGATGATATTAATGACTCGTAATGACAAGAATGAAATTATATTGAAAGTCGACATGAAGAGATATTAATGAAATATGTAACATTATAAATATATGAAGTGGTCCAAAAACAGTCAAATCGGTTTTCTTCAGAAATTTGCTTGCAGAGCCCCGTAGCTTCGAAATACGTACTGTCTCCTTTATGTCTATTTCACATGCAAAATGTGGTCTCCTTCTAACGTTACTTATTTGACGTTTTTTTGTATTTTTCTGGTTTTTTGTTTGGGGGTTCACATGTAAAATTCATGAACATTTTCCCACTCTAATTAATTTAAATTTCGAATTATAAATATCTAATTTAATAGTTTGACAAAAATAAATGTATTTAATTTAGCAAGAAGTTAAATTTGAAACAACTCAAAAGTGATAAATGACGTTTTAAGGGCTATTCTCAAGGAACGAGCCACCTTTTAACTATATAAGTGTGAACGCGTTATAACACGGTTTCATGTGTTTCAGTAATTAACTGTTTCGCGATCTGTTGGTAGCTGTCTCTTGCAAGAGAAGAATATATACAAAACAAACTCTTTATAATTTCAATAGCTGCTTATGAAAATCAAGTTAATATATAGGACATATGTGAATTGGAAATTTTTGAACAAGGACTTTTTTTTTTGTTTATCAACTGATTAATAATTAATTATGAAACATTCCTAGTAACAGCATAAAGTATTAAGCCAATTTGCTTTTGGACACCAATAAGGCTATAACTATCAAAAATAGAAATCAAATTAATTAGCATCTAACTATCTACCCATTGGATTGAAGTTATATACCACTAAGATGCATCAGGAAATAAAATTTATTTTATAAAATCAAATACTATTTTTCAAAAGCTCATTCAAAACAATCGGAAAAACATTCTATGGGAGCAAACAAGAAATTTAGTTCGAGGATCAAAAAGAAATCCATCCCCAAGTCCGATCGCATCTGGTTGTGTTGATCCAAGTAAAAAAAAAATAACCAGCCTCGGTATCGAGCTTTGTGATCCTATTTTCATATCATGAAATTTGATCTTCTATTTGTCGTTTTCAACTTTCATATATTCATATATAAATAAAACAAACATTAATTAGACTTAAAAGAGATTTAACTAACTAATCAAAGTAGCTAATTAACTCATGCTTACATAAAATTATTGAAAATTAGCTAGAAGCCTTGATGATGATCATCATCATGATCTCTATTAAGCTTATTAAGCAAAGCATCAATGAGGGTATCTCTCTTCTGAGCCCTAGCTTCTTCTCTCAACCGTCTCTCTTCCTCTCTCTCCATCCACCTCCTCTCCGCGGCGGCTCTCTCCTCCTCTAGCTCCGCCATTCTCCTCCGCCACTCTTTCTCTCTCTTCTCCCTCTCTCTCTCCTTCATCTCCCATGCATCTCTCCATTCATTCTCCATCTTCACCGTTTGCCTCATAAACTCCTCCAATATTTCTTTCAATGTACTACCCGCGGTTTCAGCCTTGGTAATACCTGTAGCGCCTTTTCCTTTTTTCGCACGTTTTCTTGGATTAGTAGAAGTACTAGTAGTGATCACTTCTGACTCTTTCTTTTGTGTCTCTACGAAAGACAATAATTCCTCGTTGATGTCTTGGTTTGGCTCCTCAACTTCTTCTTCATCTTCTTCTTCCTCTTCGTCAGATGAAAACTGATTATGTTTTCTCTTCGAAGAAGTGCTTGGTTCTGTCGCTTCTGACCACAACATTCTTTGCATTCTTGCTGTGAAAATCGATTGGATCTCGTTGTAGAATGGGAATTGGCCCTGCCTAATAGCTTCTGGCTCAGTCGTTTCACACGCCTGTCCCATACATATTCAATACGTTATATAGATATATTATGTACTACATACACAAAATATATGTATGTACATGCATGTAGACACATTCAACTGTTATGTGACCAAGTATACGCTACACTTTTCTAGCTAGGTGAGCAAGTATCTTAACTCGAAATAGTAGTCTCGTATACATATGTTCATGTATCATGTCACTTTTGATGCCTTGCACTTGACGTATGTACAAGTAGAAATATATATTCAACTATCATGTGATTAGTAAAACGCTTCTTAACACAAAGGTTATGCATCCGTTATATAACGGTATTGATTTTTTTTTTGTGGCATTTTGTGAACACGAGATATTACTTACTTACTTACCATGCGATTGTAATTAACAAAAACAAAAGAGAGATATTATTGTATAACGGATCAAAATGTGAACATAGGCCATATCATGAAATTCACCAATAAACGCGTTAATGTCTAATATCTAGCTCGTTACCATTAATGGAATGGCAATATCTAAACGACTTAACAGATTAGGTTGAACTCATTAATTGATGTATGAATATTAATACATAGTTCACCTATGCATACACCTTAGACTAGGTTTCCATTATGCATACTTTCAATATCTCCACGCAAATGATATAATACATACACACAATCATAGATATAAAAATGATATAAAATGCTTCTAACTATATATGATGCATATTTGTAACCATGATCATACAACAACATTAAAAGTTATATATATATACTATTGAGAGAATCATTAACCTTGAATCTAGTGACGAGGTTCTTCCACTTGCTCTTACACTGTTCTGCACTCCGGACAAAACCCTTGTCGGCCATTTTAGCGGCGACGACTTCCCAAAGAAGCTTATTACGTTTGGTCTCCATGAAAGTCTGATCAAGCTCTTCTCTTATACCCAAAAGCTCCTTTGTCTCCTCTATGCTCCACTGTGGGATTCTCTCTGCTCCTCCTCCTCCTCCGCCACCGGGATCCATCGCCGCCGTCGTGCTCTGCGGCGGCGGAGGAAGCTGCTGCTGCTGCTGTTGGACCAAGTGATGAAGCTGATGGTGGTGGTGGTGATGGTGGAAAGGGTTACGTCGGTCCATTATTGGTATCGAAGTCTTTGTGACGTAAAGAGAATAAGAGAGATTTGTTTTTCTTATAAATGAAGAGAGGTTTCTTTGAAAAAGGGGAGAAGACAGAGAGGAAGGAGAGATTTTAATTAATATATATATAAGGTGGTGTGAAACGAAGGTGTGAAATCGTCAAGGGACAATTGAAGTATAGTTTGTTTTTGCTTTTATATCTAATTTATTTTAATTACTAGTATGATTTTTTAAAAAATATTTGAAATTATTATAGAGTCTCTATATTACTAATTGCTTAGTTGAATAAATCAATAAAACACGAACACGAATGTCTCCTTTCTTTTAGTGAAAAGGACACATTCCGTGATTAGATTATAAAATAATAAAAGTGTAGATTTCTTTCTTCGGATAATAAGCTTATTAAAAAAAAACATATTTTTCTTTGTATTCTAGAGTTTTGAGGTACTGAAAATAGCAATCTCAGACAATTATAGGGGAATAAATATCAATATCTTAAGTAAAAAATAATGATAAAGAAAAATCGAATTATATATCAGACTTGCTTTTTTAGAAATTGCAAAGCATGCTTAGAAATTTGTAAACTTGTGGACGTTTTTAATTTGTTTTCCCTCTGTTGACGCGGAAGCTCATTGCTCAAACCCAACGGTCTCATATTTATTTATTGGTGATTAATAATTTCGTCCCAATGTTGAAATACTGCGTTAATAATTCGTCACGCTTACGAGTTACGCTAATGACAATCTGATTTTTATTTTTATTTTTTCCTCAAACCTCAAAATAAATAATCATTTTTGGCCTTTATGGTCAATTGACCCACTAGATTTTCCTTTTCCACAATTCTCGTATTTTCTCCTTCTAAATATATATATTTTGTTGTTTATCAATATATTCATCTTAAATTTAAAAAAAAAACTTTTGGATCAACGTCCTTTTAAAAGTTAAAAAAAAATAAAACAGTGTCATTACTCGTTAGAGCCATATAGGGAGAGGGAGAGGAAGAGATCAGATATAAACAAACAGTACTTAGTAGTCACCTGATGTTCCTATCAATATAAGAAAGTACTTAAGAAATCTCTAACCCCACTATATTTTTTACTCCAAACTTTAATTTGGAGTAAATTTCTCTCCAACCCCACTCTATTTTCCACTCTAAAATGGAGTTTCTCCATATTCTACTCTATATTTGGAGTAATTCCATATTCTACTCCATTATGGAGTCGGACTTTTTTAATTACAAATTGAACCTTTAAATATTAAATATTTATATTTTATATTAATTTAGCAATGTATTTGTCGTACATATTATCAACTATCAACATATATGCATGTGACACTATACATATTTTTTATATCACAATTATTTAAACACTAAATTTTTTATTTAAAAATATTACAAAGTAAAATAAACTTAAAAATACATAACAAATGCTGAAATTAAAGATAAGAAACATAAACAAATGTAACACAACAAATACGATAAATTTAATATTCCCCTAAACCATTTCCTGATACACCAAGATCACTAAAAAATTGTCCAAACGAAGTTGATGGAGGAGGTATATATCCAAAATAGTCTACTATTGTGCAAACGATTCACGAGCCAAGAAGTCCAAAGAACAAATTTTTTGCTACACAACAAAAAGCATGCAGGAAAGATGTAGAACGCGCATTCGGAGTTCTCCAATCTCGGTTTGCTATTGTGAAAGGACCAGTTCGTTTTTGAAAAAAAATGTGTTGCATGACATAATGACTACATGTGTGATTTTACATAACATGATAATCGAGGATGAACGTGATCTCGAAGCACCAATTGGAGTTGGAAGAGAAGCTCCACCTCTAGAGGTCCAAATAGTAGATGATGATAATATCTATCTTATTCTAAGAGTTTCTTAGTCGATTTAGAGCAATCAAAGATAAAGAAGCTCATTTTTCACTTCGAAATGCACTAATTGATCATTTGTGGGAAAAATTTAGTGTCGGTGATGTTTAATGATATTATGTAATTTTCTTTATTTAATAAGTATTAAATTTTATTAAATTCATAAAAGTTTTGTAAAAAAATGGGTTAATTTGTAATTTTTAGAAATAAAATGCATTATTAAAAAAATACAAAAATAATCTATTTAGAATATTCGTTTTTGAAGTAAAAAATGGAGTTATACATTGGAGCAAAAAAATAANAACCAGGACATGTAGCCTAGCGGTTTGTGCTTAGGCGGTCTCTGTGTTACCACCCGGGTTCGACTCCGGCGTGCTGCGTCTTTGGATGCTTTTTATGTTTGATGTCAAAAAAAAAAAAAAAACTGAAAATTTCTAAAAACTTTAAAATACAAAAATCTAAACAAATTCTCAAAAATTTATAAAAATTCAAAAATCCATCACAATTAAAAAAAATCTTAATAATTATTATTGGTCTTCGTTAGTTTCTACAAATAAATATTATTGGTTATTATTATTTTTGGTTGATCATATGTTTTATATTGTTGTTATATTTGTGTTCGGATTATTATCAATAACAAATTTAATAATCTAACTAATATGATTATTTGATGAAATTTCTTGTGCGGGTTAAACACCTAGTATATATATAAAAGAAAAGGTTAGACTCTCCACTTTGATGTTGTGTGATTTTTTTTATAACCGTAATGTGTTATTCATGATTTTTTATAATTTTTTGAGAATTTGTTTGAATTTTTGTATTTTTTTAGTTTTTAGAAATTTTCAATTCAAAAATTTAAAAGCTAAAATATAATATATTTTATTAAAAATTATTGTTTATTAACTTTAGATTTTTTGGATTTTTTTAAAAAAAATTTTCGAAATTTTTTCGATTTTTTGACTTTTTTGAAAATTTAATAGATTTTTTTTAAAAATATTTTATTATTAAATATAATTATACGTGTATAAATTTGTTAACGAAGATGTTATAAAATGAACACACAGTTCACAATTGAAGATTTAAAATAGAAAAAAAAAATTACGTATTTTATTAGGTATAAAAATAATTCGAATATTAAAAAATTTATCGGAATAAAGTTAAAATATTTTTATAAATTTTTTTCTATTAGCGTCGACTGAATATAATAATTTTCTGATTTTTTTGGGGGGAAGGAGGGGGGGGGGGGGAGAGGTGGGTCTTCACTACAGCTTTGCATTTTTTATTTTATTTTAAAAGTGAAATTGTGAATTTCATCCAAAAAAGGGAAAGAAATGATGAATAATCAGTTGTTTATTAAACAATGGAATAATCAGCTACGCGGTGTAAACGCTCACTATATTTGTCCACGTGGCGATATCGAGTTCCGTCTTTAGATGTCAAGTGTGGGTCCTGTTCTCTCACAAATCAGCATTTACCTTTTTAATGATTTTTCTCCTGATGTTTATCCACTCGTTGTAACATACAACTTCACCACGTCATCATTAGCCATTCACGTTATTTGATTAATTCATTGTTTAAATATTTTCTTATGTAATTAGTTTACGAATTTAAATTTTTACTATCTTAGGTAGGTAGACGAAAATTTGGAGACAACTGATGCAACTGATATTGATGTGACATAAATATTTTACAGTCTAGATATTTGTTTTTTTGTAGCATATTATTTTTAATATAAACATTTTAATTTGTTAAATGAGATAAGTTGTGATAAACTAGACATTGGCTGAT
Organism: Eutrema yunnanense; assembly: GCA_002933935.1. Lineage (NCBI taxonomy): Eukaryota > Viridiplantae > Streptophyta > Magnoliopsida > Brassicales > Brassicaceae > Eutrema > Eutrema yunnanense. The sequence goes on along the minus strand of PKML01021855.1, from coordinate 459,136 downwards.
ACAATAACGTATAAGAAAAATATGAAACATACAAGAAAAAAAATCACGTTTTTTTTTGTAATAACTAAATGAAAAGTAAAATCAGAATCATAATCTTTTGACACTAAAAGAAAATGAAGTTAAAAGAATGTATGCTTTTCTATTTTCTTTTATGAGTTTTAGTTTGTAGAGGAATGTTTTTTTCTCTTTTAGCCTTGTATTATTATGGTTTGCAGCAAAACAAAAGTTTAAAATTATTTTGTTTGTTCGGGTTGATTGGCCAAACAAAATAGAACGAGGTGAGTAAAACTTCATTCAACCAAAAAAACTCACTCACGCTAAATTAAATAACGAATAGATAGAAGTGTCATCTATGCTATGGATATGAAAAGGTTCAAAAAAAAAAAAAAAACTATGCTATGGAGGTAAGTAATTTACTATTACCAGAAAAACCGAACGAGAAGCATGATTAGTCTGTTTATTTGTTGACAAGTAACCAACAATTATTCTCTGTCAACATCTCCACGTGAGGTTTGACAATATTTAATACAAATTTTGAAGGGAGTTAAACGTGAGAAAGTCAAAATTGAAGGTGAGAAAAATGCAAAGATTAAAAATTCACAACCAAAAAGGTTCTTTTAACACAAACTTCGCTGCCATGATTAATCAATTTGACAATTATCTGTCTGAAACCAGCAAATTTATTACTATTCACGTAGTTAAAGTTCTAAAGTCGCAGGCAGAACAAGTTTGCAGATCAAATTGTTGACACCTGACAGTAAGACGGTCTTCGGTAGTCAGTTTAGCGATATTTCACAATTCCGAAAAGCTTTACCCAAAAAAGATGCAACGAAAAATGGAAACGCATAAGCATATCTTTCTTCTAAACGGTTCCAAAAAAGCTAGCAGATTAAATCAAATAAAACCGAGTCGATAAGCAGCTTTCAAGACGAAAACATCCGCTTGATCCCTAATTTCTGCTCAGCCGTTAGCTTGGAAGGGAACTTGATGATGAATCTGATTCTCAAATTCCCTTTTCTTGACGGATCCTTAGGTATCGGCATCCCTTCGCCTTTCACGACCTCTTCGTAAGACGGACTGATCACATTGTTTACCGGAACCGTTAGGGTTCTTCCATCAAGCATCGTGACCTGTGCGGTGTACCCCGTGAGAGCTTCCACGAGAGAGATCTTTTGCGTTACCACTAGATCATTCCCGTCTCGTTTGAAAACGGAATGCGGTTTCTCGTCTACGATGAAAACAAGATCGGACGGTATGATTCCACGCTGCTCGTTACCTTTGTCCAGGAAGGTTATCTTTGTTCCTTTTTTCCAACCGGGTTTGATGTCTATCGTCAAGATCTCCTCAACCGCTGTTGGCCTCCTGCAATGAAGCAAAAACAGCGTTTTTAGTCAGCACAACAACATAGAAAATATACATTCAGTAATGTCCCAATACTCGTGGTATGGGCATTACAAAAAGTGCGAATGAATTTACTCTTGGACTCACTACTAGGTCTTTGCGAAAAGTAGAAAAAAGAACTTTTTAAGCTGGCTCTATAATGAAACTGGTTAACTAGGCCAAGGAATGTCCTTGTTCGCTATCGGGTTTCGACTCTTACATCTATCATTTATGTGTCAAGTCTCTAATCTATAGAGAGCTCAAACACTGAATAGAGAGGTAAAAGAGATCACAACACTAACCAAAACCATTTTGAAAAGAAGAACTTTATAAGCAAGCTGACTCTATAGACTATATAACTTTCACTGACATATTCTCTGGTTCGGAACCAAACTCCATAAAACAATATATATTCTAAAGGTAATGTATGTAGAAGATATAGAAGAAGGAATCCGGAAACTAACCCGCTCGAGTCAAGAACATCACGAGAGATCTTCATCTTCTTGGTGATTCCTTTATACATATCCTCCAAACTACAAGGCAGTTGTCTCTCAATTGGAGCAGCTTTCCTTGCAGGAATCGAGGTTTCGCCTCCAGCAGCAGCCCTGACGGAAGCGAAGATGTCATCGCCGTACCTAAACCCAGAAGGTCCTGGGCGTGAGTCGCTCCCCATACCAAAGGGCCTTGTGAAGCCGAAGAACTCGGAGAAGATATCATCAGCGCTTCTGGGATTGAAGTGGAAAGATGCTCCGGCGTCTGATCCTCCCGGATATCCGCCCGCGCCGGGAGGTGGGGCCTGGTTATTTAATCCTTCTTCTCCGTATTGCTCGTAGATTGCTCGTTTTTGAGGATCGCTCAAAACCTATCAAGGACAAAAACAAAATTGATGTTCCCAGGAAAACGGCGAAAGTTTTTCAATTCTTAGCTAAAAAACGTGAAATTGCTCAAAATTCAAGTCGAGAAACCTAAAAAAAATCCCTAAAGTGAAATTGAAATTTGAAGGGATAGTTACATCGTAAGCTTCGGAGATCTGCTTGAATTTCGCTTCGGCTTCTTTTTTGTTGTTAGGGTTCTTATCGGGATGCCACTTCATGGCGAGTTTGCGATAAGCTTTCTTGAGCTCGTCATCATTCGCACTCCGATCTACCTGAAGAACTTTAAAGTAATCGACACCCATCTTCTTCGCCGGAATTTTTTTTGACTTCCCGGTTCGGATTTTAGGGTGCACAATCCTCTATATATATATATATATATCGCCGACTTGTTATTCTAACCGATCCAAAGGAAGAACCAAAGTTAAATTCAACTGATACTGCTAACCGTATCTGATTTGAACCGGAATCACTCATATAATATAATTATCCTAACATCAAATGATATTTCCATTTTAAAAGCCCACTTGTTCAGCTTAAGTTTTAGAATATGTTGGCTTTTTAAGTTGCTTGGTTGGGAAACGTTGAAATCAACACTAGCTTTCATAACTAGAAAACATAAGCAATCGGTGAAACTTTTATTGAATTTTATTACTATAGAGTCTTGTTCCAAGAAAACGTTACAATTGCTAATGATACAAATACACCTTTAATTAAATCTACAAAATGTATTTCAAGTAAAATAATGCCACAAATACATGTAAGCTTCTCCCCCGACTGATGTCTGAATCTGAATCTCTTCTCCTCTCTAGAGTCCATTTTTTTCCGATTAAAATCCGTCACACAATGTTGCACTCACTCTTCTTCTTCTGCAGAAGATTCCTTTGATTTCTCAACCTCCGTCCCCTCGTTTTCCGAGGCTGCTGTGTCGTCTATCTTCTCATCAACAGGATGTGTCTGGCTTGACACTTGAGAATCTGATGTCTGGGTATGGTTCGTTGGTGCTGGAGGATCCGAGTCCGACACTTGGGTGTCCTGACTCATTTCAGACTGGCCCGCACCAACGGGACTGCTTTGAGACAGACTCGTTTCAGACTGGCCCGTACCAATAGGACTGCTTTGAGACTGAGTGGCAACCACCTGACTGGTTTCCTCGTGATCTGTCTCAGAGTGACTCAATGGAAGATAAACTTGCTGAGACTGGCTCGTTTGCTGTGACTCGCTTGCTTGCTGCTGTCCCTGACTCGTTTGTGTCTCACTCGCTTGCACTTGACTCGTCTGTGTTCCCTGAGAATCAGGGACAAGTCCAAGAACAGCCAATGTAGATCTACCAACAAAAAAGTTTCATATCTATGTGATCAGCAAATGGATTTCAAATAGCTGAAGATGTTTTTTTTCTCTTTCTAGATTTAAAATTCATGGAAGCTTGAAAGAGGAAAGGTCACCTTGGAAGTGAAGATCGGATCTCTGGCTGGCTAGCATATGCGGTAAGAGGAGCTCTTAAGGCCGAGATTTTAATCAATGCATTTCCCAGCTGAGGTGGAGGAAGCTGGACAAATGGAATTTCAATGCTAAAAACCTTTTTATTTTCTTGCAATTGTGGAACAGACAATTAAACAAGGATCATAGTCGGTGTTCTCAAAAGTCAAAACCGCTACAACAGGTATCTTTACATTATAGGTGGATTCTGAAATTCTCATACAAAGCAAATCAGGGAGGACTGAAGACATTTATAATCGTACCTGTAGTAAGACCTTGTATGATTGAGGCTGTGTTGACAGTGCACATTTCAAAAATCCTACCCACAGTTTCGGATATTTCCATATCTGAAGCATAGTTTCATATCAATCCTAAGAATGTACAATAAAGAGAGAGAGCGCATAACGTTTTAATAACATTACTGACCTGTTTGCTAACGAGACGAGAAAGGATCTCCAGGATGAAGTCCGACTAGTAGAATATCAGGTTGAAGAGATTGTTAAGCGAAAATCAAATTGTGATTCAAAAAGTGAGATGTTATCAGTTTGTTACCAGAGCTGGAAAAGCACCGATAGCTTGTAAAACTGTACGCATGAATAACATTGGCAGTGGAATTTGCTGGACCTGCAGCCAGAAACTCGCCAATGAGTAAAAATAACCGGAAGAAAAAATGAATTGTCAAAATCTGAAAAACAAACTCGGTAAGATGAAGATTGTTATTGTACCAGTTGATTCAGAACGCCGGCTAAAACCTGTTGAGTGAATACATGCCTCTGTGCGAAACAGGTATTGCATGCATCTGTGACCTGATAAGAACGTTTTTTTCTTCTTTTGGGTCAGATCGTTAAGATAGTATTTAGGGAAGTAACCTCGTGTTTGATGAATTTTAGGTAAACAAGTGGCGGAGATCTCCTAATTGTTCATCAAAGCTATTCGTTATTAGCTGCATGTTATACAGAAATGGTCGAGACATACCTGTTTAAGTGGTATTCCATCTCTCGCTGGGTCAATGCTATGGATAGCAATTAAAACTTCAGATGGAGAAAGCACTGGGCCAGACTGAGATGATCCCTGAAAACCAAATTCCAGCGTGAGCAGATCAAACTTAACTCAGAAGCAAGAGGTACGAAATGAAGAAGCTAATTAAACAAGGTACCTGCAGGACACGAGACAGTGCAATTTGGAATTTCTCCATAGGAAGATTCACCAGATGAGGAAAGATGCGTAGAACCTGATACAGAGACAAGTTGCAATTTTAGGAAAATAAGAAAATCATAACCCAATGCGTCAATAGAGTGGGATAAATGTAGGAAAGAAGATTTACATCGTCTCTTGGCAGGAATGGCAAAATTGGGAAAATGATTTCTACATCCTGCAGTCCCATCGAAAGTTCAAAACCCAAGAAAAAATAAAAAGAAACAGCTTTATTCTTGTAATAAGTAGTTTTCAATGAAACATTCCACAGTCTTCACCTTTATTCTTGTATCAAACAACTTTCTTATAGTATGTATCAATTCTGAAGAAGGCATGGGCCCCTCCGTAAGGGTTTGAAGAACCTGTCATCAAGCAGAAACATTAAGGGAATAGTAAAATTACCCACGGCTATTTGAAGCTTCTTCACCTAATTACAGCATAGAAGAAAAAGTTAAGAATGATGAAAACCTGCATTAGAAGATTTTCACTCCCACTTGGTGGGTCTGCTATAATTTTAAGAAGCTCAGAGGATGAGCCCATAGTACGAACTAGAATTGGGATTTGACGATGAATAGCCTACACAAAGTAAACAATGAGAATAAGCACCAGAGAAAAAAAAATATATACTGATATTAAAAAACTAACTTAAGAAAATGCAACAACAGGCTCCAGTCTTACCTGCTTAACAGGATCCGATGCATCTTTGTAAATGCTGAACACATGAACAAAAAGGGCGTGCTTCTGAAAATCAAATAATATGCAATCAAAATTTTTAGCAAAATTTAGCTGCAAAAAGGCTTGATTTGTCATTTGGTAGAAAATCGGTACAAAAATCACAAGACCTTAGTACAGAGAGCAAAATAGAGTGACAAGCAGCGTTGGGCTTCAGTTACAGAAGTTGATGATGTTGCTTCGGAGGACGTATCCATGTCCACACCACCACTCACCGGCTGAGATTTCTTTGGTGGATTTTCCAGATCAAGATCCATCTAAAAGAGAAATGAAAAAGTTCTAGTCAGATATTTTTATGCAGTTCTCAGCATACAAACAAATAAATTGCTTTCGTGTACAAGCGAGCACCTTTTTACAATCATCAATCACTGTTTCAGCATCTCCTCTCTCTGAAGAAATGCATCCCACAACGGAAAATAGCTTGTCTTTTGCAAATACCTCAATCTGTTGTGTAATAAATGATAAAGAATAGAGCTTGTTTGCCACCTGTAAATTGATACCCACAATTATTAAAGTGGTAACACATCAACAGCGGAATACACTAAATCCCAGGTTTTACAGAAACATACCAGGCGGATTGCTTTCATGCGAATCTCTTCCAAGTGATGAACAGCACTCTTTCATTCAAAAAAAGAGAGGAAAAAGGAAGAAGTTTAGTGAGAGCCATAAAGAAGAAGAAGAATTACACATTTGGCAATATAGGAAACAAACTGAAAAAAAAAAATCAGAACAAAGAAGGAGAAAGAGCCTACACAAGCACAATGCCTGAATACAAAAATGGACTGGAATCAGCAAAGAGGTGAGATAGAAGGAACCTGCAAAGCAATCTTCAGGCAGTCATTCCGGATCACAGGTCTCATTAAAATCAGACTCCAAACAGCACTGAGACCTTGAGTAACACGGTCTCCGTTTTGTAAATCCTTTTCAACCTTGTCACAACTTCCAGGACAGCAAAACGATTCCAACAACTTCAGAACTGATTTCGGCAGAAATGGAGAATCTCCAAGCAATTTACTTAAAGATTTGTCAGACGGCGGAAAAGAATCTCTAAGTGCTTCAGCCTAGAAGGTAAAAATGTTTCTGAGAAATTTCCTAGTAAGAAGTTGGCTAAGATGGAAACAAAACTGAATGATTACCACAGTCAGCAAGAAACTTTCATACGCAGACGCAGCAGTAGTTGAAGAGAAGAAATCTTGTTCTGCTTCTGCCTCCCCGTATAGCCTGTAAAGAACCCGCACAGTCAACTCATGTCCCTGAAAACATAAGTGACCATAATCACATAAATGGTTTTGAATTAATTAGGGATGTCATCCAACATTTTCAAGACTAAGATATTGTAGAGTCGAGCCAGTTTGAGAGCCCCCAAAATTAGAAACTCTCCCAGGATTCATCAATACAACTGTTCAACGTTAAAGTCACGAAAACAAATTCTCACCTCATGGCTCAAATAATCCGACAGAATGTGCTCCTGTAATATTTTCCAAGGGTCTAACTCTGAAGGAAACTGCAAAAATGGCAAATGTGACAATCAATTACCGTGAGACAGAATGCCATCATACTTCAAACAATCATCTTGCCGACATATTGGTAGCGACTAGGACGCATTTAACAGGAAAACATGAATAGTCATAGAAATCGAACAACAATCAGTAAGTACTATAAATATTAACTTTCTACCACAAGCCATGCCCTTAGAGTAGAGGCAAGCGAGACAAGAATCATGCAGAGGCCGATAGGTTCAAATTTATAAAAGTACACAAAAGAAAATGTCCTGCAGAGTAATAAATCAAAAGCTGAACTAAGAGGGAGCTAGAAGAGACCCGTGTCCTCGGAACGCATACAGGAGCAAAAAAAGACATGTCAAAAAGATAGTTTAGAAAATTACCTCAATTCCCAAATGAGCAAGAAGAGAAAAGCGAAGTTGTGAACCACCAGACATTGATATTTGCTTATATGCTTCAACAATTCGGAAAAACACCAGCTTCTGCAAACTGTCTTTCTCTTCATCAGAAAGGTCGACAACAGGAGCTGATATCTTAGGCAAGACAAACTGAGGTGCAGAAACAAGTGATGTTGCCGTTGAGGAAACCAAGCTGTTAGAACCTGTGCCGGTCGTCTTTGGGCTAAATCCCTCAGACTTATCCACAGACACTGAGGGAATCACAGCGAGAAGAGGTTCTCCACTGAAACTTGCATCTTGATTCATGCTAGCAGCCTCCACATTTGTAGAACCCAATACAGAAGTAACAGGGACTTCTAATAACACATCATTTTGAGCAGAAGAATCCAGTCCAGGTATACCACCTTCTATATTCCTTATGTAATGCACATTTGGTGGAAACACTTTATTGCCCTCTTCATTTACTGGAAAATTATCAGAAGAAGCTGGTAAGCCAGTTGCAAGAACTGCATCTTCAGCTGGAAACATCTGCTGGTCCACATGATCAGCACAGAGTTCTTCACCTGCCTGTCATTGGTGAGATTTTAATGTAAAATACAATCTAGAAAGCAAAACAAGGAACAGAACTGACGCAATCAAATATAAAGGATATAAATACTTCAGCGAGAAAAGAGCATCCATACATTTTCCGTTTTCGGTGTGTTAGGATTTATCAGGGCAGCAATCGGCGGGAATGTAGTTGAAAGTGAAAGAACACCAGCGACAAATGATGGTGGATATTTAATTTGTGCATCACTGCCAACTATACACATGTTCATCACCAAGTCATCGGTGCCATCAGCATAAGAAGAATCATTTGGTGGAATATTTTGCATATTAGCCATCACAACATCGGCAAGCAAATCCGCAGAAATACTTGAAATAAGAATCTCTAAAGATCCAATTGCTTTTTCACCCTGAGCAACCAAGGCTCCGAACATAGCAACCAGTTGGTGAACAGGTCCAGTATCACTCACTCCTCTGCTATTATTTGGTCCAGTTGAAGTAGAAGCAACCAGAGGTAGAGAGCCAACATCATTACCATTTAATCCTTCAGTAGATTCTCCTGACACAGAAGGTACTATTCTTGCACGTTTTCCACTCATAGAATCTCCATTCAGATCAATATTGTATTCTGATCCAGATCTTTTCCTACCAAAGGTGCTTTCCGCAACAACAGAACTTACACAGAGAGGATTCTCTGCCAATGATACCTGAAACTAATATTTTTGGATTTAAATGTCTGCATCCAACATATAAGCCAAAAATAGCAGAGAGACACATGTACACACAACGATAAACATCTAGATTCAGTTATAGATGGAAAGAGGAACAAACTACTTTGGTATCCTCTACGCTGTCTTTGTCCTGAATGCTTCCGTTAGTCTTGTAAAACAGATCTTCAGCTTTGTCTGCCCGACCGCCACCTTCTATCTCTTTCAGAGCACCGATCAACCGGTCCTTCCACTGGAAAAAATCGACAGCAGATAGATCTAAATAATTGCACGTTAACTAAGAAAAGCAACTCCATGGAGAATTTACCATCTAAAAATTTATAAGAATGGATATAGCACTATTAATTGATTAGTAATGATAGGGTAGCAAGTAAGCCAGGTCAGCAAAACACAGATAATACACTACATCCAAGCACATAAACTAACAATCTACTGCAAACTTTTGGGAAGATCGAATACAAAGCATTGCGACTATGGTCGTTTAATTGCAGTGACAATGTATACCAGCTCAGAATAAAGTAAAATAATCAATAGTAAAATAGAAAATAAGAGTGAACTAAATCCTTGGAGGTGAGTACAACAAAATAATACCGGTGCAGCAGCGGGGTGTGTACATTTCAAGCAGGAAAGAAATACAGTCTTCAGAGCAAGATTTGCTGCTGCAGCATGCACTCCTTTGAGAAAGCTTAGGGGATCCAAGCTCAGTAGAACAGGCAGAATTCGTCCACAATATGCAGGACGTTTCTTTGCAACTGATGAAAGACTATAAGAAACAGAATCAAATGAAGTGGAACTCATCAACTATAAGACAAGTTTACATGATATCGCGGATCTCAATATACACAATTTCATAATGCAAGATACAGATCACAAACACATTCCCCCTTAAACACTAGTAACTCTGTGTGCGCACCAAAGCATATTTTTCACATTTACCCCGTTCTAATCAAAGGAACTTAGAATGGATGCTCGTCCAACAATAAAGTCAAATCTAAGTTTTTCATCCATGGTCAGATTACCAAGATTTTCTAGACAGAAATGAACCAAAAAGAGTTGTAGAAAGAAACATATAACAGCTATGAATTTCATAGGAGATTTTGCAGGTACTCTTTCAAAGGTCCAAACTGACTGAACAATACCAAATTAAACTGCGCAGATAGATGCACTTAGCAAACAACTCACCTATTGATGAGAACAATAATCGTCGAGCTATTTAGAGATTTTGCTGCAGGGTGCCTAAGCTGATCAAGCAGTAAACCCAACTTCTGGCTGGCCTCAATCGACAGGTCTCCGATATTCAAAACAGGATGCCCCCCACGAAGAATAGATATATTAAAATCTGCTTGAATTCCTTCAGGACAAGTAACTAAATTGTATAAGCACCTAGTTTCCATTACAATATTAATAAAAACAACAAACTTCTAGTATCATGTAATTGAGCGGATAGATCCATAAAGAAATACCTTCATGTGAAGGAGATTCCAAAGACCCGCTAGGGTCAGGTGTATACAAAAGAATAAGCGCTTCCACAAATTTCATAGCGCATAATTTTACACCACTGTTTCCTTGCTAGTATACCATTCAAAAGAATTGAATAATCAGATAAGATAAGCAACCCATTTTTGATAAAGTAAACAACCCGTTGGGAATATAGAGAAAGCATTAATTCCAACCTTGAAGGCCACTGAGCATATTTCATCCTTGAACTTAATCATCCATGTCCACGAAGATTCAAGAAGCTCGTCCAGCTCACTAGAATGCAAACCCTGGAACAAAAAAAAAAAGACAACCAAATAGCAATAAGCATGTCAAATAAGAAGGGATTTACATACCAAATGCAGGACGAACAGGGCACAGATGCAGAACCTAAACATCAAAAAAAAAAAAAACCTGAATTGCGACTCTTTCGAGGGTAGATCGGAATAAATCAGCTCCACAAGCGATGACCTGCCTCGCCACAGCTGGTGTCTCATCTTTGTGAGACTTAATTAAAAGGGGCAATATTTCAGGTAATAATTCCACATATTTCAAGCCAATTTCACCAAGTATCCTGCATTTGAAATATCATCAGAGGTTCAGCGAGCTAAAAACATTTTCTGGGTCAAGAGAGGACACGTCCTTGATTATACTAGCCGCAATAGAATCCTTCTGCAAGCTAATGAGAGCAAGACAGACACTAAACCACAACTTATAACCACTCCCTGAAGAGAGATAGTGTTCAGGATTAACAGCAAGGCAAGAATCTGAAAATTGATTAATGTCTGTGTAATTACAAAGAAATCCAAAAAATTGTAGAAACGCCAGCATTGAAAAAAGGGTTACAGAATACAAAAACGGAGCTTACTCGGCGACAAACTTGCGGACAGCACCGAATTGATCTGAGAGAAGATCGAAAAGGAGAGGAAGAAGCTCGGTGGGGGAAACGGAAGCGTCTCTTTGCAAATCACGGCGCAAATTGCGCAAGCGGTGCAGCTTCGGAGGCAATTCCGTGGCTGATATGGCGGAACTCGCGAGACCTTCAAGCCTTTCTCTTGAATACGAAGCCATGATTCCCACCATTACCGGTTCAAGCAATTATATCACTGCCCAGAGATTCGATGGCAACGTGAAGAATCGATACGCATATCTCTGGCGTAGGGTTTAGAGAGAAGGACGACGGAGATTCCTTTTATTTCTGATATGAACAATTGAACTGATTTCCCATTATTTGACGTCTTCCCCAGAAGAGACAGATATGTAAATAATGTGATACGACGTCGTTTGGATGAAGTAAGAAATTGTGATATGGTCCCTCATAATTGAGATGAGATTAGATAAGTCTCCAATACTTTAAGGAAGTGTTAAAAAAGCCATTTGGGAAATGAGAATGGGCCGATTAACAGAATGAGCCCACTTCGAGAACTGGAACTAGTTTGGCCCATTAAGAGCTTAATGTGAGAAGAGTTTGAAGTGTGATTGACTTGAGAGAAATTGGACCCGGTTTATGTAGTTACAGTTTGGTTAACTCTGTGCCTGATGAGAAATTGATAAACAAACAAATCTAGGCTGAAGTAAAGCTCCAAAGGATTTCGATAATTGTATGTTCATATCGAGCTTGAGATCTGAAATCCCATAATAAGGTAGAAGAGTCCCATGGATTTCGAATGCAAACATAGCCTGCAAAGAAACCATAAGCATGATGCATTCTCAAGTCTTACTCTCTAGAAACGAAGAGAACCCAAATCTTAAAAAATACTCCTAAAAGTCTACATTTTGTCCATCTTCCTCTGTTAGGCTTATTATAGCTAGCTATGCCTGAAACCACACATTGATATAAGGCTATGTGAATCTAATTCCAAAACCAAACAAGTTTCAACCTTTGTAATCAACCCAATACTAAGATGCTGTCCGAATCAATGGATCGAAGAGTATTTCATTATCAAAATCAACAGATCAAGAGAGTACATTATAAAATAACTGACAACTTGTTCTTGCAAATAGAAGAAATCGATTACAACAAAGCAAACACTATCAAAGATATAAGGAAACACACAAAGGATACAAACTATCATCATCTTCTTCTTTTACCTTTTTTTGTTTTTGTTTCTTTTCTTTTCACTCGGAGCGATTAGCGAACCTCTCAACCTTCTCGTCGTTGAGATTGATCCCAACCATGGCTTCCCCAAGCCCACAGCTCACCTCCACAAGCATCTCCGGGTCACTGTAATGAGTCACAGCCTGGACAATGGCACGCGCGCGACGAGCTGGATCACCGCTCTTGAAGATACCGGAGCCGACGAAGACACCGTCGCATCCAAGCTGCATCATGAGAGCTGCATCGGCCGGAGTAGCAACTCCACCGGCGGCGAACTGGACGACGGGAAGACGGCCAAGCTGTTTGGTCTGCATCACGAGATCGTACGGGGCGGCTAATTTCTTAGCGAAAGAGAAGACCTCATCGTCATCCATGTTTCGCAAAACCCTAATGTCACCCATAACCGACCTCACATGCCTCACCGCCTCCACAATGTTCCCAGTTCCAGCTTCACCTTTGGTCCTAATCATCGCCGCACCTTCACGGATCCTCCTCAGAGCTTCGCCGAGGTTCCGGCAACCGCAAACAAAAGGGATCCGAAAATTATGCTTGTTGATGTGGTGATCTTCATCGGCGAGAGTCAAAACCTCGCTCTCATCGATGTAATCGACTCCAATTGCTTCGAGGATCTGAGCCTCGACGAAATGACCAATCCTAGCCTTGGCCATCACCGGAATCGTAACGGCCTGCTTGATGTCCTTAATCATCTGAGGATCGCTCATCCGAGCAACCCCACCTTGAGCGCGAATATCCGCCGGAACACGTTCCAGAGCCATGACGGCGCAAGCACCAGCTTCCTCAGCGATGCGAGCCTGCTCGGCGTTGACCACATCCATGATAACTCCACCACGGAGCATCTGAGCCAAACCAACCTTAACGGAGAAGGGAGATTTCTTTGCCTCCGTGATCGCACCGTTACCGTACACCGCCACGACGCCGGTTCCTTCCATTGTCAACGGAATCAGAGAGAAATTGAAGAAATGTGTTTTTTTTTTTTGTGTGTGGAGAAAATGGAAGAAGATTGATGAAGCGATTTCTGGCCGGTCCTCGCCTATCTAGGATTCGGCTTTATAGTGAGAGTTTGTGGCGGTGTAATAAAAGAAACACAAATTATTTATTGCATTTTCATTGGGAAAAGTGGGATTGGTTATGATCGGACGGTCTATATTAAAAACACGCGATTTCGATTTGAGAAAGAAATATTAAAGCGAGTTGTCCGAAATTGGATTATCAAAGTGGTAAATGCATTGCTAGTTTGCGATTCTGTAACGTAATCAACATTAACCAACGGATAACAAATCTATCTTAATTGAAAGAGAAAAACAATTCTATTTTAATTAAAGTGATAGATAGTACATTGATAATTTTGTAGCAAAATATTAGCATCTTTTAAAATAGTTAGCGTCTGTAACATATGAATTTAAAATAGAAACCAAATCATCTATATATTATTATTTAAGAAGTTATTTAAAACTATTCAATATTTATTTTGTAAGTTATTACATATTATGCAATTACAACAAATAATAAAAAATAATTGAAATAGAAAATGATATAATTATTTTTAAAAATTATTGAAGAAAATATTGAAAGTATGTGTTGCCATCATAAAGGTTATTTATTATTTAATTTTTTAATTATTTATAATATTATATATTTTAAAATAATAATCAATCAATATATATTCAAATAAAAAATATATTCGTTATATTTTTCACTATAATTTATTATATTTTATTTGAATATATATCAAAACAAAATTTGATAAATATTAGACTAAATTTATAAAAAGTTAAACACAACAAAATTAATTTTTTTTTAAAGAGTTTGTGGACTAACCATAAAAACTAAAGTCATTAAACGGAGCATATTAGATTTATTTTTTCAAGATTATAGGTTTTTGCGGATTACTCCAAATAATATTTTAATTCTCTACAAAACAAGTTAAATTGACAAATTATTATGAATTGACATTTATACATATTGTAAAATTAGATAAAAGCAATTTTTCTTAAATTTAAAAACAATTTAAAAAAAAAAAACTCAAATCCTAGTTTTTCAATAATGTACAAGACTGTGAAGATTAACGATTTGACATGGATTAGTCTGCAATAAATCACTAATGTTTGAACTTTGAATCCTTTCTAATTAGTCTGGTCATATTAATCATTTGGTCAAAACATTCCAAAATGTTTCTACAGCTAAACTTTTTTCTGAATTTAAAATACATATTTATTTATGGGAAAAATCTTCCGACACCAAGAAATGTAACTGGACCTCATAGAATCCACGACTGTCCGCCCCATTAATTGTTGCATAAAAGGACAAAGAAAAATAAAGTTCACACAGAAATTGAATTGCACGCTTTCCCCTTTCAAAAAATTGATGGAAAGCATCTTTTTCTCCTTTAACTTACACTTCTTTAGCGAACAATTGATAGCCAATCGTTTCGGAATGGGATTGAGACACATTTGGGAGTACGAGAACTATTCATTTCTTTTCTTTCTAGTATAACATTAGTTTTATAATTGCAGTATTTCAAAAAAATTGGAGAGATGTGGAAAAAACAAAGAAAACAATTGCAGCTTAGGATAAAAAAAATCTTAATAATAGCAGCTTAGGATAATAAAAAGGCGGCTGTGGTTGAAAAGGAAGACCCGCCTCTCGTTTGCCAATCGATAGATTTTTCCACTCACTCGACCCGGCGGCCCAACACTTCCCGACTTGGTCTTTTGACTCCAATTATGACAAATTACATAAAGTCCAAAAATATACTTAATGAATCTTTCCTTCCTCTAATTTGATTCGATTGGGGGTCGTACAACGTCAATGCGGTAACCGAAAAATCGAATCGAAACCGAATTGAATTAAGAGGTACCAAACCAAACCGAATATTTATAATACGCGGATGATTTCTCTTATTAAATATTCCGGTTACCCGAATCGAACCGGAACCGAAATCCAAATGGGTACCCGAAATATACGAAATACAATTATAAATCTAAAAATATCAGGTATTTTTAGTTTTGAAATAACCAAAATACTCAAAATTACAATTATAAACCGAATATATTAGTTATGTTTAGATCAAAATAACCAAAATACTTAAAATATTCAAAAATCTTAAGTTATATTTGTCAAAATTAAATAATTTTTGCAAAATTTAATCAAAATTTATTTAAATTAAACGTTTTTTTTTAGAATTGGGATAAATTTTTGTGTCTATTTCAATCCCGACACGTTCTCCACTTAGTTTACCGGATTTGCCCCTATGAGCTTCTTTATTCCTCCTAGTAGAGAAGCAGGAGAAACCAAGATAATTAGATTACTCTCTCAGTCATCGTTCTCGTTATATGTTTTTCATTCTCTTATACACGGAAACAATCAGTCTTGTCCGAGGAAAGACATTAGCTAGAAATCTAGTAAGCACATACGAGCAACCCGAATTTCAAAACTCTGTTTTTGGTGTTTTTTCCTTGTAATCTCACAAAATTCCTCTGTTTTCTCTTCACGACATGTTCGAGTTTGATCCAGAAGAGTGTAATGTTGCAGCAGATAAATGGGTTTACAATAGCTCAACCAAGAGACTCTACACCGATAGATCATGTCCATACATTGACAGATGACAGCCAATTCTCTTGTATGAAAAACTGACGGCCAGAAACTGATTATCTTCGGTGGGAATGGCAGCGCGATGACTGTACCACTCCACGGTAACGTTACATCTTACATATAGGCTATAGCACATGCTATGTCTAGTTCGGTTTTAGAGTTTGCAACAGAATCATTATGAACTCTGTTTTAATTCAAAACAGATATAGTCCGAAGCTATCAATGAACAAATTCAAAGAAAAAATACTACTGCTATTTTTTTCGGAGATTCGTTGCAACTAAGTCAATGGGAATCGGTCGTGTGTTTGGTGGAATCAACTATACCCGAGAGGGAAAAATCAATGGAGCGTAGCAACAAGTACTTTGTCTTTAAAGCAAAGGTACGTTTAGAGATCTTAAGTTGTGTTGGGCTTCAAAAAGAGTTTCCAATTTTTCAAGTTTGTACGTAAGTTATGAATGTCCGGGCTTGTAGTAGTTTGTAATAGTACTGCCATAATTCGGGCTAGGGTTCAGATTTGAAAGTATGCGTATGCTTATGCGTGTGTGAGTTGTACACGAATCAAAATAAATATGAAAGTTTACTAAAACAGCACTGAAGACACTATTGTTTTTTAACATCAAGAAATAAATGTGTTAGCTCTGGAGAGAGAGGGATATAACAATTCAGACCGGAAGCATGAGTGGTCTAATGCAATATTTGTGTTGGTAAACACTAAAACTTATCGTTCACCTCAGTGTTTCATGACAAATGAATGAATCGAAACCGAACCAAACCATATCTAAATGATGAGTGATGACCACGTATATAAAAAAATAGCTATTGCACTTAAAAAGAATCAATGAATAAAAATCTAATCAAATTGTGTATACACAGAGAAAAAAATGATCTTACGAGCAATCAATGCACACAATTAACCCATTCTCGTTACATAACAAACACTGAATCCTTGATCCATCACCAGAGACAATCCGGCGACTACCTCTGCATCCATCACACATCAAAAACCTAAAACCATCGCACCGCCGGCAATGATTCTCTCCGGCGATTGGAACGCCGTCAAACAAAGCCCTAAGCTTCCCTTGCTCGTGCAGACCCAATACCCTATGGGCTCCGCCTATGCACCTTCCCTTTACGAAAAGAACCGGAGGCAAAACCTCTGTATCCTCAGCCGCTGAAATTCTCCGGAGCTCTTCCCTGTACAGTCTGTGCATCGACACATCCCTCTCGTAGTACTTAACCTTGAAGCTATCGAGCAGAAAGCGGATCATGTTGCAGTCGTCGAATGTTTTTCTTATTCCCCGGAGAGTCGTGGTGTAGAAAACAACGGACTCGTGTCCTCCCGGAGGACAGCGTTGCTCAAATTCCAGTAACGGGTCGAGAAGGGTATTTCCGTCTTTTCCACTGTCGTCTTCTACAATCGGAAGGGGATTTTGTTGGACAATTTCGTCTTTCCGTGTATCTTCTTCTTCGGCTTCATTTTCAACGGGAAAGACGATAACGTCTACTTCGTCATCGACTCTGGAGAAATCGTTTATCCTCCCGAAGCACACCACAGCTAATTCGAACGCTTCGAGCAGCTTCGGATCGAAAAGCGTGCTCGAATTCAATTCAGGCCTTCTAAATCCAGATCCGAAAATCTTTCTTCCGATACCTGTATCTCTGGGAATTTGATTCACCGGCGGCCGGGCGTTCTCCTCGTCGCCGACGAAACTTCCAGAAGCTTCCTCTCCTTCCAGAATTTGAGTGGATCTCCAGATAGAAGAACCTGCTGTTATTTGGGAAATAGGATTAGATATCTTGGGAAGGAATTCGGAGATCCCATCTGCAGCTGAAAGCACCTGGAGAATCCGATCCTGATTGAGATATTCGCCGGCTCTAATAGATTTCAACTTCTTTGCAAACTTCATTCTCGATGACTTCATCTCCACTGTTTTGTTTCACCGGAGATCTGTAGCAATCGTTGGGGATAACAAGACAAAAAAATGAGTTCAAAGAAAAATAATTCAATTTCAACCCCAACGGCTAGAAAAAGACGGTAGCTTCTTTTTTTCGGGGGAAAACAAACGAGAGAGTGATCTGGTACGCTTTGGTGCACCGAGATTTTGTATATTAACCACTCATTAAAACGCCAGAGGATAATTGGATAAAACGCAACGGTCGGTCCCAAAAATCTCGCAAGTCGCAACCTCCAAGAGAGCCTCTAATATCGGTGTGGGTTGGGCAATTTTTGTTATGTATGCAAACAAAAAACGGCGACGTATTGGTGAAATTTGTATAAAAAACTAAAGAGTCTTAAACCAAAACCCATCCAGAGGTTTTATATCACTGAGTTTGTCTTCAAGTACACAGACACAAACAGCTTCCAGTCGTATGTTTTGCTCCACGCTAATTTCTTTCTCCTTTGGGTTTAGTTTTCTACAGGATTTGTCGACACGCATACCAACTTCTTCTTCCAAAAACTTTAATCGCTTGTTCCGCTGCATTTGGCTCAGCGACTTCTCTCTCGAGTTGGGCGGGGGACTAGACGGGCACACGCTTGCCCCGGTACTTGTCAAAGAACTGTGCATCACATAAAACAAAAACGAGCCAATCAATCGCATTATGCAACAGAGTATTAGTTAAAGTTGATGGAAACAAAGAAAACACTAGGCCTGGAAACTCAAGATCATCATAAACCAAAAAGAGAGAATTATCCATTGTAATCTTGAATGGTGAATCTGGGAATTATTTGAGTTATGTATGTGGATCAGAGTTATGCATCACTCCCACCCAACTTGAGCAGCTCATATGGACTCATAGTTATCGATAACGTGTTGTGTTCGAGGTATAAGGGTCTTATGTGAAGTTGTTGCCCATAAAGTCTGTCTTTCATGTTCTGATTTTTGAGACAATTGAATAAGTTTTCTTTTGCAGTGAATTTTGAATTGGACACATACCGATCTTATATATGGTTGCTGAATGATCCAACCGAGAACAGGTATCTTTTGAGCAAAAACTGCCAAGGTTGGCCAGAAGCCACTGAAATAGAAAACTTGTTAGTAATTGTCTATGTTTCCACATGCAATACCAGTAAGGAAGAAGAAAAAGTAAACGGACCTGAAGAGTACAAAAAAGCCATAGGTCTCCAGCATCATTCCCAGGATAGGCCATCCAATGACTACAAAGAAGAAGCCGGCCCCAAAAGAAATGGTTCCCTGAGTGGATAACATATAAAGAAATATGTAAACACCCCGTCCCACTGAGCCAGAGATACTGACGAGGAAGAGAAAATTGGAAACCAAACAAACCTTATAGTTTTGACGCTTCATGAAAAACTGCATGGTAGACTTGAGGCCAATGGTTAGACTAACCCCAGAGACGAAAAGGATCTAAAGAAGACCAGAAAAGAAACGAGGGCTCAGTAACAGTTCTGAATACAAGCAAGAATAGCAGTCAAAGCATAAGAAGCAGACACTTATGAGGTACTTACATTTCCCATGGCAAGTAACCCCTTATCAAACATAAAGATCATCCCCAAAAACGAGAAAAACACGCCAAATCCTGTCAGCCCTAACCCAATTTCTGTTTCAAAGCACATAACAAACGATTAAGAAAAGTTAAGTTCAGTAGAAATAACTTTGTACCCTGATAATAAGATAAACTGAAAATAAATGGGTTCCAACAATAACAACATAACATTCAATGATCCACTCGCTCAAGAATGCGATGAGCAAAAGATGAGCCTAAAAACTAAGTAGAACTAAGTAAAAGGTATATCTTCAACCAGAACGAATTATTCATAGAAATCACAATGTAGACGTACTTTTTCGGTCATTCATTTCAAAGGACATCATGGTTCCTGGAATCAGCTGCTTCTACCTTTCACTGTCACAGGTGAAAATAAGTTGAAATTCAGGAATACGACAATTAAAAGGACAACATTAGTGTTAACAAATGTGCGCATGGCTTCGCCATGACTCTGATACACACACACAAGCCCATATAGATCCAAAACTTTCGAATCAGTTTTGGCGAAATACAATATTTGGAAACATTCTATGGATTTGACGTCGAGTAGAAATACCACTTACGGAATCAAACGTATAGCCCTAACATAGCGCGATAGTATACTTGTTCAATCAAAAATCGTGCATACCCAAAAAATAGACTGCACACCGAACGAGTAGAGGGATTCAACGATACTAGAACTGATCCAATCAGACTAATTGTAGATAGAAAATGCATAAATTGAACAGAGGCAAGTGAAATGACAAAGGAAATTAAGCGAAATCCAACCAAAACCGCTGTGATGCAGAGGAGTAACTTACAGATCTATAAATCGACAAAGAAGAACGCGGAGAAAACCTAGCACGCAGGCTCCTCGAAGAAGATCTAGAAAACGCCATAAACACATCAGGCGAATTTTAAGCCGGGATCAATAGATCAGCGCAGAAATTATGACGGAGAACAAAAAAGATAGAGAGAGAAAATGAACCTGCTAGGAGAGAGCTGGAGACAAATGGCTAGAGAGAGAAACCAGATGAACAGACGAGGAGAGAGAGCGCAGAGAAGAAGAAGAGAGGTCGCGATTTGTTTCCAGAAATCAGAACCCCTGAGAGCTCAAACGGAAAGAATTATTTAGTGCTATTGGGAACAATGTGAATTATGTGTCCTCGCCATTCATCATGTGACACATGGCACTCTTTTGTAAAGTTTAATCTGCAAATGTGATTCTTATTTTATTTTATTTTACAAAATTTGTTAATGTGGTTTTACTTCTCTATTGCAAAAAAATGTATTACTACGTAACAAACAAAATTAAAGATATTACATGACAAACATAGAAATAAAAAAGAAATACATAATTTTGTGGAAGGTTTTGTTTAGCAAGAATATCAGCTGATTTATTTCCTTCACGTTTGATCCAAATGAATTTAATCTCCTCAAACTGATCCTGTCAATTTCATGCAAGAACAAGAGCAAAATGGGAAGGGTAATATCATCAAACTTTTGGATCATATTCAAGAGTTTCAATTTTTGCGGCCTATTAGGTTTTTATCTGAATCATTGGCTTTTTCGCCTCTGTTTTTCTGCAGAGTTCATTCGGGAAAGTATCGATCCAAATCGATCAGGTGGTAATGTTGGGAGCAGTTGCAGGTGAATACAGTTTGTTACCAGAATGCAAAAGTGGCCCCAGAAACGTTGAGATTGAATTCCAGTGGTCTAACAAGTAAAAACACCACTTCGTTTTTTGGACCAATTTTTCTATTATCGATTTTTTTCACTTAGTAATAACAGTGAAAAAACTAGTAAAAGCGAAGAAATTGCAAATTATTTTTCTCACTGTTTGTTAGTGAATTAATTCATTGGTAACACATTCAGTTCTCCTCCGATGTGCCTTTAAACTTGAATGAGTTATTTCTTTAAGATCAATTTCGTTTCAGTGGATATGTCTGATGATCTAAATAGTTGGTGGTGCTCCGGTACAACGGTTGAGCTACTGTCGCAGACCCGTCTTACACATGAGCTGTGCTTGTGACACCGGAAGGTTCTTTTGCCCGGATGATCATTGGGAAAATGCAGGAACTCTTTGTTGTTGATAATTGTTCTTGCGAAAATCCGCCATTGCATATTCAGAAGGTCATTGTCTAGAGATGTAAGAAAGATTCCATTGGAAATACAATCGTGGTGGTCGCTCTATACTTCAACATGTAAATGTTGTCGACATCTTATTAAATTCTTAACTGAAATTATTGATGACAAAAGATATGTATACTCACCAAAAATAATCAAATGACAAATACACTAATAAATATTTGTGACAAACACACATTTCACAAACATCAAAGTTGGCACTCAAAAGCACCTGACACACACAATTCACCAAATAGATTGTCAACACGATAAAAAGAAAACGAGGCATGATAACCAAACTAAGACTCTTGATTTATTTTTTAAGCAGCTCCATCCTCCACGTAGATAAAATAGATGTCATTAAGCTGTTTCTCTTCTGTTGCCGGCTCACGGTCATTTTGTACCACACGGACAATACAAAATCCAAGTTCGGTTAAGACATAGTATTACAATTTACAACTGCAAAATATATTAATTTATTATACCTCTACTATGGATAGGTGCACCTCTATTTACCATAGTAGCTTTGCTAAGATTATCCGACTTCCAAAGCCAAGTTGTTTTTGCTTCGTTAGAGAGAATCACATTCGAATTTTCAAGTAGCGCTAACATTATACATATATTTTCATCATACAATCCCTTAACCATAGTTAAGAAATCAATGTCACCAATAATTATCAAAATGTTATTCTTTATCTGAATTGTTTTCATGTACACCTCCTTCATCGCATATATGTCAGTTACATCCGTTTTTTTCATAATTCGTTCTGAGAAAGAAAAAAAAAACACAATCTTTTAAGTGTATCATTTTAAATCCGAACATGCTAATATTTGAGAAAAAACACTAAAACGCCAATTGAAAAAAAAATTTATCTTCAGTGTTAATACTCCTTACAACCCAATTGTGACATTATGGTGCTTCTTGCGCTTCACATTTCATGTTTTCTCTTGGGATCGCTTTGAATTCGATATCATTACATGCGAAAATCTGTGAATATTTATATCTACTATCAGATTCAACCGCAATCATACTTTCTATAAAAAACTCTGGATTTTTTTTTTGCAGAACAGTTTCGATTTTGCTTCTAAGGGTTCTGATATTATAGCCATCAGGGATCCATGCATTTTCATGGTCTCATACGAAAATGCATGGATCCCTGATGACTATAATATCAAAACACTTAGAAGCAAAATCGAAACTGCTCTGCAGAGAAAAAATCCAGAGTTTTTTATAGAGAGTATAATTGCGGTTGAACATGATAGTAGATATAAATATTCACAGATTCTCGCATGTAATGATATCGAATTCAAAGTGATCCCAAGAGAAAACATGAAATGTGAAGCGCAAGAAGCACCATAATGTCACAATTGGGTTGTAAGGAGTATTAACACTGAAGATAAATTTTTTTTTCAATTGGCGTTTTAGTGTTTTCTCAAATATTAGCATGTTCGGATTTAAAATGATACACTTATGAAATTTGAGTTTTTTTTTTTTTTCTCAGAATGAATTATGAAAAAAACGGATGTAACTGACATATATACGATGAATGAAGTGTACATGAAAGCACTTCAGATGAAGAATAACATCTTGATAATTATTGGTGACATTGATTTCCTAACTATGGTTAAGGGATTATATGATGAAAATATATGTATAATGTTAGCGCTACTTGAAAATTCGAATGTAATTCTCTTTAATGAAACAAAAGCAAATTGGTTTTAGAAGTCGGATAATCTTAGCAAAACTACTATAGTAAATGGAAGTGAAACTATCCATAGTAGAGGTATAATAAATTAATATATTTTGTAGTTATAAATTGTAATAATATGTCATAACCGAACTTGGATTTTGTATTGCCCGTGTAGTACAGGATGACCGTGAGCCGACAACAGAAGAAGAACATCTTAGTGACATCTATCTTATCTACCTAGAGGATAGAACTGCTTAGAAAATAAATCAGGAGTGTTAGTTTGTGTATCATACCTTATTTTCTTCTTATGGTGTTGACAATCTATTTTGATGTTCATTGTGGTGAGGACTCCTGTAAAAAGTTTAAAACAGTCTCAATAGAGAATCCAAAAACCCTATAAACAAACAATGTATGAACTCATCATGTATCTCTCGGATTTTCTCACTAACCAAATAGATTTCAACAAATCGCGAAAGTCATATTTGGAATCGAATCAATCGGAACTGAATCGTTCCCAATTAATAGAAAATACCACTTACGGAATCAAACGTATAACCCTAACATAGCGCGATAGTATACTTGTTCAATCGTGCATACCCAAACAATAGACTGCACACCGAACGAGTAGAGAGATCCAACGATACTAGAACCGATCTAATCAGACTAATTGTAAATAGAAAACGCATAAATTGAACAAAGGCAAGTGAAACGACAAAGGAAATTAAGCGAAATCCAACCAAAACCGCTGTGATGCAGAGGAGTAACTTACAGATCTATAAATCGACAAAGAAGAACGCGGAGAAAACCTAGCACGCAGATCTAGAAAATTATGACGGAGAACAAAAAAGATAGAGAGAGAAAATGAACCTGCTAGGAGAGAGCTGGAGACAAATGGCTAGAGAGAGAAACCGGATGAACAGACGACGAGAGAGAGCGCAGATAAGAAGAGAGGTCGCGATTTGTTTCCAGAAATCAGCAACCCGTGAGAGCCCAAACGGAAGGAATTATTTAGTGCTATAGGGAACATTGTGAATTATGTGTCCTCGCCATTCATCATGTGACACATGGCACTCTTTTGTAAAGTTTAATCAGCAAATGTGATTCTCATTTTGACAAAATTTGTTAATGTGGTTCGACTTCTATTGCAAAAAGAAGAATATAAAATTTATGCAACACAAAAAATATCATTCTTTCTTGAGAAAATTGTTTAAAAATTACCAAAAAAATAGTTTAGTATTATATCGTAACTATAAAGAAACTGATGTTTAAAAACAAACTACTGATTTATTTTTTTGGGACCGAAGGTCTTACTTAATTTCCAAAATAGAATCTTGGTTTACAACAGTATTGAGAAAAGCTGGACAACAAATTACTGTATGTATAGCAAAATTAAAGCACGAAATTGCAAACCAAACACTTAAACCGGAGCTATGGAACCGGAAAAATAAGATTTCGGAATGAAATATGGTTACAAGTAGAACCAAACCGAAACTCCAGAATCATTTCATATACACACAGCAGCGGGCTGCTGATTAAAAGAAAAAGAAACCTTTTGGGTTTCTTCATCCCCACATTTTCTGTCTATACAAATACGGTAATGCGAGAAATAAAGGCACAATGTAAGTTCTGGATTTCGACATGTTAGACGTTAAAGATCTTCTTTACCTTCCTGATCTTCCTCCGACATACCGGGCATAAGCCCGAAGTGTCAGCTATCCTGCGTATTGTATATCCAGTTTTTAAAAGCATCATCAATGTTCATTCTTGCATCATAAGCCGGATAAACCTAACTCACTGATCCGATTTCAAACCAAACAATCTAAAAACCAAACAAAGAATGAAAGGATTGAATGGGTTAGTTATTACCGTGTCCCGCATTGGAAGCAAGCAACGCAGTGTCCACAAGAGAGGAAGAAACAGTCTCTAGGCACATCAAAGCAAATCGCACAGAGATATCTTGTACTACTCTGGGCTTCACCGTGTGCACCTTCCAATTCCTCCGTACTTGTCAAGATAGAACTGTAGGACGAGCACCAGCTCGAGTTATCATCATCTTTTCCCGGAATAAGAGGAGCTACATCATCATTTTCATCAATGGTTTCGTCTTCAGAGACTGGTTGTCTTTTATTGAAGAGACTAGAGACAATTAACAAGAGTGCTGTCACTACACCTGTAATAATAATCCAAGGGGGAAAACAAAAGTTTATGATAAATCCCAACCAAAAGATCGGTTTCTACAACTCATGTAATTAAAAAAAAACATTACCCATGCAAACTATGTATGCAATCCACCTTGGCTCGTACGAGAGCTTCGCACAGAGCTCATTCTTAGAATTATTCTGCACAACAAGAAGAGGGTAGGATTCAGAATAATTCATAAGATATCTTCTGAAATATGCATTAGAATGTGAAACATCTTGTATTGATCTACGAATCCTGTGCAAGGAAGAGTGAAATAGCAAGATGAGAAATGGGTCGCATACCAGCTTTGGACCTGGCGAGGTTAGTACAGCAGCATTGGTTCCAAATAATGGAACACTCAAAGTGCACTTGTCATTAGGAAAGGTGCAATTGTAATAAGCATTTGTAGTATCATACAATACCGCTGCAACTTGAATGTCAATCGTAGCCTGAACAACGTAGATATGGTGTGAGAGTAATGTATAATCAGACAAAAAGAGAGCTATTTGGGACTAGAAATCATTGCAGTAAACTACTAGTAAACGAGGCTCTTGTTTCAAAAGAAAGCCATTCATAATAGAAAATTGTATAGGATAGAAGTTACCCTAGAAATCTAAGTTCTAGCATATATCATCATAAGTTGCTTCAGCCATTACCTTCACTTCATTCAGGTATACGTTGCCTACTGCAATGTAATAACTCGACGACTTAGTTATGTCCTGCTCAATGAAACCACTATCTGTCAAAAATAAAATAAGGTGAAGTGTGAGTGAAGTCATGGATATTCAGAATAAAACCTCTCATGTTAAAACCTCGGTCACTAACCAGAGATTAGATGCCATGATAATGTTGTGTCTGGACGCGTAGGGTCTTGAACCCACTCAGAGAGCCCATCCACACCTACAATTATAAATGCATAAATAGCTCAAAAACTATTCTTTCTTAACAGCCAATAACATTAACGAGTACAATAAGAAATCTCAACATCAAATCAGGGGAAGGAACAAACTACAGTAGCCAATGCTCACAGGTAGGGTTGCAAAAATAATTTCAGTGTAGGAGCCTTATTGAAAGTAGACAAAACATTATTAGATAGCAAATAAATCTTGGTAGTGGCAAATTCATCGATCCAATGGATTCAACCATACGCCGTGATATAAATCCGGTTTGATACAGGAAATTCCTTCTGCAATACATCAGTATACAACAATCATGGGGATCATTCCAGCAGTATTCGTCTCAGTGGATCCCGAAACACCACCAAACTAGAGATTTTGCCAATAAACTCTCGTGATGAGAAATGAAGTAACCATAAAAAAGAATACAGGAGCGTCTATCTAACTTACAGAACTTAATCATCATTAGAAAAGGATTCTTCTCAAGCATACCTTGGGCTATAACAAGATAGAGGGAAGAACCCAAAGATTCAACGTTGTATGAAACTTTAACTCGCGACCCCTTGTTCAAATACTGTATCCAATACTGAAAAAAAAAAGATATAGCAAAAGAAAAGGCATCAGCTATTCCTAGATAACAGAGGTAAAGAGCACCGAGAGAAGCTACCTTGTAAGAGTCATTTGGCACAGCTAAATAGTGGACTTCAGACCAATTGGCCAGAACATCGAGCTGTGGGGCTTGGTTCAATCCGTACAGCATCATACCGGATCCCGTATTCCCTAATTCTTCCACCTTGAGAAAATTGAGAAACAGGATATATCAGACAATGGTGGATCCTTATGTAAGAGAGGAGGGATTAGGGGACATACAATCACACTTTGGACGAAAACTGAAGTTGGTTTGATAAGGAAGGAGGAGTTTGGTCCCAACCATACGTTGGTTGTTCCGTAAAGCCCCAGAATCAAAGTCATCGACACTGAAGCAAGACAAGATCAACAATCGAAAACGCAGCATAAAACGAGAAATCCAATGGAAAATTCAATCTCTCACCGAAGACACAGAAGGTAGCGACGACGACAACGCAAGACCAAGGATCTTCCGAATTCGAACTATTCCTGGCGTTCTCGGATGCAACAATGCTCCCATGGCGGTAATCGTACTCCGAACGACTCCATGGCGGTCGATCACGATGATCAAAACCGTTATCTTGGCCGTGTTCAAAACGAATATAACCGCCTTCTTCGCGGGTCACAGGCGGAGTTGAAGAAGACGACGGGAGAGAATCCGGGAGCGACATCTTGCGAAGTATGAGGAAATCGAATTGAACAAGTTAAAACCCTAACCGCAGGTTTGGGGATAATAATCTTGAGGACCGATCGATAACAGAGACTTGAACGACGGGTCGGCTTCTTCTCTTTCTTCATCGTCACGTTGAATGGTGGATTGACAAAATTGGAGAGAGAAGGACTTGGAAAAGGTAAGACAATACTTTTTAAAAATAAATCTAAACATTTTTTTTTATTGGTTTAGATTTTTAAAAATATATATATTTGGATAAGATTATACGACGCCGTTAATATCTCTAATTAAATCGAAATTATGGTCGAATCGAATCTCTTTTGGCTCGGACAGACAGACTGGTCTTGTCCTTGAGAAGTTACTGTAACAGTCATGCCCATCTGTCATCAGCGACGTTATTTCTCGTAAATATGATATATAAGCGAGGGCTGATGCGTCAATCTCGTGTAAACACAAAACTCGAGTCTTGGTTTACCTTTCCACTCTGGTTTTCTCGATAGATCTACCTAGAGAAAAAAAAATACCCCAAAATTCAATTTCAAATTCAAATTCGAAGCCCCAAGAAACCCTAAACTTTTCAATCTAGTTGCTCAATCGAGCCGGGGTTTGGGACCTCGTACATTGCAGGCGATGGGCGATTTCAATCTCGCTCTTG
This sequence comes from Eutrema yunnanense, assembly GCA_002933935.1. Classification (NCBI taxonomy): domain Eukaryota; kingdom Viridiplantae; phylum Streptophyta; class Magnoliopsida; order Brassicales; family Brassicaceae; genus Eutrema; species Eutrema yunnanense. The sequence goes on along the minus strand of PKML01021855.1, from coordinate 430,782 downwards.
TGATTGTCGCGATCGTTGTTTGCGTCATTGTCTTCATCTCCAGCATCTACCTTCTCGTCAACTATCAGCATCCAGATGATGCCAACCAGGCGTACTTCCCCAAATTCGTCGTTGTTTTTGGGTTATCCATTGCCATGATCTCCATTCTCATGTTGCCGGCGGATGTGGCAAACCGCCATGCTTGTCGACATTCGATCTACAACGGCGCCTGCAATCTCACCTTACCCATGAAGGATCTCTGGCTTGCCGTTTACATTGTTGACGCGGTGCTTGTCTTCTTCATTATCCCCTTCGCTATGTTTTTCTATGAAGGCGACCAGGACAAGTTTGTTTTCTCCACGATTCGTACTCGTGAGCTATTATGATTAGTTGATTGTTGATAAATGCGAAATTTGTGATGTTTTTGTTTGTGGGCTCGCCTTTTTATCGCAGGAGTCTTGGAAAGAGGATCAAAAGTGCTTTGATTTGGGTGGTTACTACAGCTGTTGTTTGTGCTCTGGTGCTTGGAATTTTATACGGTTAGTTCTTACTGAGCTTTTGGTTTCTTCCTGATTTCATGAAAGTTCTGAGATTATGCTGGAGTGGTTATTGACCAATAGTGGGATCGTTTAATCTTTTTATGATGCTTTAAAGTTTGCTTTTTGGGTACATGTTCCTTGAGTTTCTGTTTCTAATGTTCTTCTACAATGTATTAGGAGTCATTGGGAAGGTCGACTTCTCTGTCAGGCACTTGTCTTCTGCCACAACGTCTTTCCCTACTTCATGGCAGTTTTCAAATAATCAACCTTGCATCGGCAACACTGCTCGTCAGGTAATACTTGTCTCTTGATTGCGTTCTTGCTATTAGTTGATCTTTCATAAGTCTATGGAAAGGCATATTTCAGAATGTAACATGTTTTCTGTTCTGTTGGAATTTGAATTGATTGGCAGTGCTCGGCATATACAGCTAATGCCGCATCTGAGAAGACATGGACCATGCGAGCAACGTTTCCAGAATATGTTGTTGCTCTTGCTACAATCGTTGGATCAGTGCTCTTCACGGTATGAACATCGTTCTAAAAGGTGTTTTGTGTTGAAAATTACACCTTGTTGGCGTGAAAGGCATATAATCGTTCTTATATTATTGCTTCGTTGTGTTCTTTTATAGTCGACAGACTTTTGGTGGCTGTCATTTGTAAGGTTTCCTCTAAAGATTCTGAGGAACTCTTCTATCTCAAATGTTTTAGATATTTGGTGGTGTTGGTATTGCTTGTCTACCCTTGGGACTTATCACTGCATTCATCAGGCGACCAAAGGCTGTTATCACTCGGTCACAGTATATAAAGGTTCATTCTGTTGGTTATTGTTGTCTCCACGACAAAAGCTTTTTTTTTTCACTCTCAGTGGCCTGACAATTCATCCAAATGTTTTCCAGGAAGCAACTGAACTAGGTAAAAAGGCAAGAGAATTAAAGAAAGCAGCTGATGCACTTCATCAGGAAGAAAAAAGTGGTGATAAGGGCAGGAAGTGGAGGAAAAATGTGAAAGCAGTCGAAAAGGTACAACATCATATCTGAAGGTTTGGGATCTTATCTCGAATTTGTTCCAAGTCTACAAACTTGGGTGATGTGAAAAACTTGGCTGGGTGATCATTCCTAGTTAAAAGCTAGCTAGAAAGTAAAACACAGTTTGCTATAAACCCACTAATATTGTTTGTGGATTTAAATTTCTTACTGCTCCTCACTTGGATTTCATTGCTTTACATGTTCCCTGCAGGAGTTGCTCCAATTGGAAGAAGATGTGAACCTTTTAGAAGAGATGTATCCTCAAGGAGAGAAGGTAGGTGACAGTATCTCAGTACTTAGTCTTTCTAAACATCTATGTTATCCAACGGTTCCCTTACCTGGTTATTTTCAGGCAGAAACTGCTTGGGCTTTCACCGTCCTTGGATACTTGGCCAAGTTTATTCTTGGAATCTTAGGGTTGGTATTTACACAATCTTCTTATTATTTTACACTGTCACTATAAAATCCCTCGGTTAAGCTCTAATTGAATTATTTGTTTTTTTTTCTCTCTTTGAAGATTGATCGTTTCTGTGGCTTGGATTGCACACATCATCATATATCTACTTGTTGACCCTCCCCTCTCCCCTTTTCTTAATGAGGTTTTCATCAAATTGGATGATGTCTGGGGTAATCTCACTTTAAAAAAAAAAAAAAAAACTTGTTATGTTACTCTATACCAAGTTACTTTTGTGTCTGACCTGACTCTATGTTGATACATTTGACATTTTCTTCTTCTCTAGGTCTTCTAGGCACCGCTGCCTTTGCTTTCTTCTGTTTCTACCTGCTACTTGCTGTTATTGCCGGGGCAATGATGCTTGGTTTGAAGCTGGTCTTCATTACCATTCATCCAATGAAGTAAATCATCTTATGGTTTTTGCTATATCAGAGGTCTTTTAGTTTTGTTTTGGTTTCTCATTAGCCTTATAAACTTGCTTTCAGATGGGGAGCCACTCTAATGAACTCTTTCCTCTTCAATGTCGGTCTCATTCTTCTATGTTCTATCAGGTAGGCTTATTTGTTCTCATAATTCCCCGTCAGCTGATAGCATAAAAAGTAAAAAGTAACTTGAATTCTTACAATCTATTATTGTGGGTCACTAAAAACCCAGTGTGATTCAATTCTGCGCTACTGCATTTGGATATTATGCGCAAGCCACTGCCGCTCAGGAGATCTTTGGACACACTTTGCAGTCTCTTCGCGGAATAAAGTACCTATACAAGTAAGTAATGTTGGGTTTTTTTTGCAAATAAATGCCTCATTCCTATCTGTCCTCTTCTGATGTGCAATTGAATATATTTTCAGGTACAATGTTTTCCAAATCGGTTTTGTTGTCCTTGCAGGGCTGACCTTTTTATACTACATCGCCTTTGTAAGTGTTGTGTTCTTTCCCATTATATGTTGTGTCATAAATCATTAGAAACTCATGCTCTTGGTGGGTGACTTTTGGCAGGGATGGAGAAGAAAAAAACCTAGCGGTAGATTCCAGCTCTCTACCTAATGTAAATCTCTGTTTTTTTTCTTCCATATTCCTCTTGAGAATGTAATATTATTCTTCTTTTCTCTTAAAACTTTTTAAATGTATCTACGAAAAGGTCTCAGTTGTTTTTTTGTACCCTACACTTTTATTTTCTTTCTTTCTTGTGTAACAGTTGGCTTTCTTCTTATGGTCTATTGTTGTATTTCGAATACGTTCATTTCCTTTGATAAATGAAGAATGAAGAGCTTGGTGAAAGCTTCCAGATAATTGGTGACGTAACGTTCGATCGATGACATCATCCCCTGAACACCTTTAAAGTTTATTTGGGTTTCAATTTGTATTGGGCTGCTATAATGTTCAATCCACGAGCCCTACTTGGGCTTTTATCTTTTATGATCGATGAAATGTGTTGTCGAAAAAAAGAAGCAAATATTAATTTCTTAGCCGCAAGAGACCAAAAGAGTGAGAGTCGATCTCGCTACGACTGCCATGGATATAGCTCTCTTCTCGCCATCCTCCCTCTTCGCCGCCGACGATGACTCCTCCTCCGGTCAGTGATATCTCTCGTCTTTGATCGAAGAATGAGGCGAAAAGTAATTGTAATTTTTTTCTCAGATGGAGAGACGACGGAGAGCTTCGTTGAGAGGAATCACCAGTTTCCTGGAATCGTAATCCCGATATTGTCTCCTACTTAATTTCGATTCCCGATTTAGTTTTATGTTCTCCATTAAACCCGAGCTTCTGATTTCAGGGCTAATATTTAGATCTGTCTGTGGAATTCGTTGTTATGAAACAACTTTATTTACTGAGGTTTAAGTTATTACACACAAGTATGTGTGATTGTTCCTTGTTTGAATATCATATCATGAACAGGAATTGCATATCCGGGAATTCGGTTTCCACCAGCTGAATGCAAACTTGCTCTGGCCAGGTACATTTGTCTTTGCAGATTGGTTAGTGCAGCATCCACACTTGATCCAAAGGCGGCGTTGTCTCGAGATAGGAAGGTACCTTCCTTGTCTTTTTTCATCTTCTTGGATTGATTTGTGTTCCAACTGTTCTTCGACACTGACTAGGTTTCTCGTCTTGTAATCAAATGGGTAGCGGCACGGGTGCTCTTGCTATTTTTCTTACCAAAGAGTTTAGTCTCGACATAACTACTTCAGACTACGATGATCAGGAGATTGAAGACAATATTGCTCACAACTGTATAGCAAACAAAGTTATCCCTTCTTTGCCGCATATCAAGCGTGAGTTTCCTTCCTTATTGAATCCACTTTCTTGTCTTTGCTCTTTTTTACATTATTCTTGTCTATATTCACAGATACATGGGGAGATGAATTTCCAGTATCGGAACCAGATTGGGATTTGATCATGGCCAGTGATATCCTTCTATGTAAATACCTTTTTCTTTCCCATTCGGTTTATCTCAAAACTATATATTTTCATGCTTTTTTTTTAATTTGCAGATGTGAAACAGTACCCAAACTTGATAAAGTCTCTCACGTTTCTTCTCAAAACCTACAAACCAAAAGACACCAATGCCGTTAGTCCAACGGAATGCAAGCTGAATGGTCAGTATCATTTTCTTTTTGTCATCACAACTCACACCAAAACGAAATCTTAACATTACCCTTTTACCAGTAGGAGCAGACACGGGACTTCCTCGGCCTGCGTTCTTAATGAGCTGGAGACGAAGAATCGGGAAAGACGATGAGTCTTTATTCTTTACTGGTTGCGAAGAAGCTGGCCTCGAGGTGAAGCATCTCGGAAATCGAGTTTATTGCATCAAGCTTAGTGAAACCAACCTCTGAAAAACAAAAACAAACAAAAAGAATAGGTTCTCTCATGAATCTTCCACAGATGGTTCGCCTCTGAAATTAGTGTTCAGTGTGCAGATTATTTGGATTTTTGCTTTTTGGGTCAAAGTGAAGGTGAAATGAGATACCGTCATAATTTCATCATTTAGCGTCGCTTCTCGTTTGTAACAAACCGTTTCGCTAAAGATCGTAAAATCTATATAAAAAAAGATAATGATTATTGAAAATTAGATATAGCTCAAAACATATCACAAAAGCACTTTGTCTATTTGTTTGTCATCGAATAAGAAAATATATTTTGGTTGTTTAGTATTGCTTCCTTCTTTTTAGGCTTCGGGCCACCAATTGCATATAAAAATTCGAAAGCACTTACATAATATATCTTTAGAAATTTCGAGCGAGTTTCGCAAGATGAAGACATAAGCTCATGTGTTTGATTTGTATATAAAACGACGATTCGTCAAATTATTGTGGAACACGGAAAGATGACAAACAATCGTACGTAACTCCATTTTTTTAAAAGAAGTTAAAGGGCAACCTACTTAAACAATACTATAATTAATAACGAGTTCTTACATGTATAGTAGGAGTGGTAATGACAATCCATAATTTTTTTTAACGGGGTATAATCGATCTTCATAAAATATATTTTATTGATTTAAAGTATACATAATTTTATATAGTTTTCATGTACTGTATATATAAAGTATGTAATCTCTGATATAGTATTAGAACTAGAAGGAAGAAATGAAGTTAATGTTTTCAAGTATAAACTTTGATTTAAACTTCTCTGGTATAAAATCTCAATACATATCTTCATAAAATAAATTGACGAGAAACAAATCTTAAACTTATAAGAGAAATCAATTAACAAATATTATAAGAAGAAATCGAATGATATAACAATTAATTTTTCAGTAAAGAAAAAGAAAAAGAGAAATAAAGATAACGTTTTATCTATTTTCTAAAAATAAATTTCCACATAGAATCACAGAAGATAGATATTGCTAAACTCAAATATTTTGTTTGTTATTATTATATAGATTTGAAAATAAAGAAAAGAATCAGAGAGAATATTCAATTAGTTTGCTTGATTGAACAACAAATATTTGATGGGGGCGAATTAGTTTTATCCTTCGAAAGACTCTTCAAAATGGTAGACACATAAACGTTGACCGATAAACAAAGACGTCAAAAAGAACATATATATACAAAGAAAACGATCACACATGTGACGTCACCTTTGATATATATATATACATCCGTACAAAAAAACCCCAACTCAAACACACAGATTCAAAGGAAAAAACGGTTTTTTTGGATTTTTATACCAAAGAGTCAACGAAGAAAATGTCTTCAATAAGTACGGAATCATCGCCGAGTCTCTCCCTCCTAGAGAATGGCGTGACGCCGACGAGAGAGACGGCGGAGATATCGGGACGTAACCGGAGAACGGTGCAGAATCTATCAGCGACGTCGTTGATAAGGAAGAGATCGGATCTGAAGCTGATTTCGAGAGTTCGTTGGGAATTTATGAGGCGAGTCTTATCGAATATTCAGGAAGTTGTTCTCGGCACAAAACTGTTTCTTCTCTTCCCCGCCGTCGCTCTTGCCGTCGTCGCTCACCGCTATGGATCTCCACGTGTAAGTTTTAATTTATTTAATTTCATTTCTGAAGTATTTTTTGGAATTCTTTAAAAAAGTTATCAAAAGTTTTTTTGCCAAATTTTGTATTATGAATACTACTAATAGTTACGTTATGTTTTGTGTGTAACAAAAACAGGCGTGGGTCTTTGCGTTGAGCTTGCTTGGATTGATACCTTTGGCCGAACGTATCAGTTTTCTCACTGAGTAATTCATTTTTTACTGATCTCTCTTTTTCATAAATAATTTTTTGAGTTCCCAAATTCATTTTTAAAAAATATAATATTTGTTTTCTTCCTTATCAGGCAAATTGCTTTTCATACCGGTCCAACAGGTGATTTTTCTTCTTTTTTTCCCCCGACTAATGTTGCATTTGAATTGAACCGAAGTATCCAGCACGAAACCGACTTTTGTTTTAGCTGTACATTAATTATATTTTGTGGTTATTCTGGATTTATAACATTGACAGTAGCTAAATAAATGAAGAAAATTGGAATGTAATGCAAAATGTATGTACAAAGTGTTTTGCATTTTCCCCTTAATTATATGGGAATATGAAATTAATGGTGGAAATAATTGGATGAAGTCGGGGGATTAATGAACGCGACTTGTGGGAACGCGACGGAGATGATAATAGCGATTCTAGCGGTTGGACAAAGGAAGATGAGAATTGTGAAACTCTCACTTCTTGGCTCTATCCTCTCCAATCTTCTCTTAGTCTTAGGCACTTCTCTCTTCTTTGGTGGTCTCTCCAATCTCCGCAAACACCAATCTTTCGACCCAGTAAGTCCCAATTATCTCTTCCAATTTTTACATATTTTTTTTGGTTTTGAGACATTTTGGTTCAGTTTATGAATTTTACTTTTATTTGATTTCACTCGGGTTTTTGGTTTAGATATATCATCACTATCTATTTTCTAAACATTTCGAATATCAACACATTTTAATCATCTTCATGTCGTTAATTGTTTGTAAGAACAGAGACAAGGAGATATGAACTGCATATTGCTGTATCTGGCGCTTTTGTGTCAAACACTACCAATGATATTAAGATTCACAACAGAGGCTGGAGGAACAGGAACAGATGCTAATGTTTTAGTTCCAAGAGTCGAGGAAAAACTCACAACAAGCCAAGATGGATCATCAGATGTGGTTGTTCTGTCCAGAGCAAGCAGCTTCGTGATGCTCTTTGCTTACTTGGCTTTCCTCATCTTTCACCTCTTCTCTTCTAGTCTCTCTCCTCCTCCTCAGGTTCTCTCTCTCACATCACAATATATTTTTGACTTTAATTTCGTGTTGTTCCTCGTATCTAATGTTTGCTTCGCATATATATATAAAAGAGGGACGTAGAGGAAGAAGAAGAGAATGTGTATGACGATGACGTTGGTGACAAGGCAGAAGAAGAAGCCGTAATTGGACTGTGGAGTGCGATTTTCTGGCTTATTATAATGACACTCCTCGTTGCTTTACTCTCCGACTACCTTGTCTCCACTATCCAGGTGTGTTTTTATATATAGATAGTTGCAATCGAGAAAACCATATGGACAATATATATATATAACTCACAACCTAACTGTATACTAAAGTACATGAACCAGATCGTTAGTTACTAAATGAATTTGAATTGGAAATCCATAAACTCCCAACTATTTTAATTCACTATAGATGGTGCAGATTTATGCAAATGATTGTATTAAACATATATATTGCATATTTGCATTAATAGCGTGTATACATGTTATATGAAATGATGTTTATAATATTTAATGAAAGCTATATAGTATACTCTTGAAAAGCTTAAAATCAATTTAATAATTGATTCCATGATTAGTAAAACTTAACTAGGTTGTTAATAAATGAAATGGACAGGACGCAGCAGAGTCGTGGGGATTATCAGTGGGATTCATAGGAATAATAATGTTACCAATTGTTGGTAATGCAGCTGAGCATGCTGGTGCTGTCATCTTCGCCTTCCGTAACAAACTCGTACGTTTTCATTTACATCCATCTTTTTTTGTAATTCTATTTACTTATTCCGTGTCTGCAAAAAATAAATTTTGATATATAATTTCGTTACAGGATATAACTCTGGGAATTGCTCTTGGGTCTGCAACACAAATTGCTTTGTTCGTGGTAAGCTAATCCATCTTCAGCTCTTCACCTTATAAACTAGTATTATATTATATTTCTATAAAAGTAAGTAAAAAAGTCTTTCTTCTATTTTCCCAATTTGCACTATATATATGTTTTTCTTCTTATTTGTAGCATAAGTTTTCTTCAACATAAATTTATAAATTTGATTAAAGTAATCCTAATTTCAATTTAGGTACCAGTGACAGTGTTAGTGGCATGGACAATGGGAATAGAAATGGATCTTAACTTCAACCTCCTTGAGACCGCTTGTCTTGCCTTGTCCATCCTCGTCACTTCCTTCACATTGCAGGTGCAATTTCATTCTTCTTCAATCTAATTAATGTAATTAAACATATGATATACTTTGAATAATGCGGATGTATAATCTCATTTAATACATTATATGATTGACACTATAATTAATCTCATTCAATTTGACAGGATGGGACTTCGAACTATATGAAAGGCTTGGTTCTTCTCTTGTGCTATGTTGTCATTGCTGCCTGCTTCTTTGTCTCTAATTCATCCACAAGTAAGCTTCTTTTTCGAACTATATGAAAGGCTTAAATTTTTAATACCATGGTATGTTCATTTGGTTTGTATTTTTTCAAATGTGCAGCCGAAACCAATACAACGTCTCTAATCATACAATAACGAAACGGTAAGTTATGTTGTTTAATATTAAAATCATGTTCAATGATGAAAGAATGATATTTTTTAAAAAAGGAAAATAGTAATACACTCCCCTTTATGTGCTTAAAGATCGAAGTTCGAGGGTAACAATGGGTTCACTACTTGGTTCTTATTGCCCATCCATACACAATAGCAAACAAAATACAAATATAACATTTTATCGAATGATAATACATGTTAGTTTTAATTGTCAAGTGGCAATCATAATAATAATAATAAAAAAATTAACTTCTAGAATATTAAATCAATTTTAGATTCTCAGAGTAAATTATATATTATGATATATGGTTCCTGTTTTTGCAGGTAAATGGACTATATTTTTTCCTTTTTACGTTTTATTTTTTGCTTTCATATTTTTTTTTTGAATGATTTGTGTATATTATATTAAGTATTCTTTTTTTTATATCGCATTTTTGTTGCCAAACATGTCTCATTAAAAATAATTAAATGATAAACAAAATTTAATTTATAAAAAAGTAATATATAAAAAACATTAATTTAGTCATTTTAATTAAAGACTCCCTGAGACACAAAGCATATATTATAATCAGTATCAGATTCATGGGATCCTAATCGACATCGTTATCCTTGTTTTAGCCTTTGATTTTATTAAGTTTAAGTTTATCCCTAGAGCAGCTAATGGTATAGCTGATTCTATTGCCAAACAGGCTCTTAGAGATCTGGTTTGTAAGAGCACCTCCATCGGTCAATTAATGGGGTGTCTTCCCAAATAAAAAAATATAAATGTTGCAATGGGGCCCACGATCAGTGTCTTCTCAGGGTCTTCTGTGTCTTCCGCAAGACACCGGTCTTGGAAGATCCCGCCACGTGTCGACACGCCATTCGCCGAAACAATTAAAAAAATAATTAAATTAATTCTTTTTTTTTTTAATTTTTTCGGAAGACACTCATGCTGGATGAGCGATGAGGATGCTCTAACTTGATCCCATAAGTTTAATCGAAAAAAAGTTTGCACAAAAAAAAAAAAAAAAATCAGTATCAGATTCACTTTGGAAGAATTTCAATTTTCAATTTTCAATTTTCAGTGATCTTACTGATATGTTCAAAGTCTCGGAGAAGGCCCAACTGAGCCCGCTAATTTGACTGGTTTACTTTGTGGACCCCATTAAGTAGTGACTACTATTTACAGGAATGCCACCACCGGAGACAATTTATACACTGGACTCCATTTTGTGCGTGCAATATAAATCTCAGATTCTCTCAGGCGAGAGAAAAAAAAACCCGAAATTCGAAAAATCTTCAAAGTGATCCGCCATGGGAGACGAGAAATCTCTATTTCAATTCCGTAGTATCCCTTCGCTCAAGACCTCTGATTTCGCTCTCACCCAGGAACCTTCATGGATGCAGGAGAACAACGTGTCGTCGAATCGCCGGAGAGGGAACAAAAGAAACGGTGGCGTTTTGAGCAATTTCGCGTCCGTATCGGTAGCAATTAGAAGAGATCGGAGGGAATCTGAGTTTAATGGTGGAAATGGGGGCGTAGGCGGAGCTTTCGCTTCCGTTTCAGTGGAAGAGAAGGTGATTCCGAAGGAAGAGGACGAATTCGCGCCTACTTCGGCTCAGCTATTGAAAAATCCGGTTGCTCTTTTGTCATTTGTACCGAAAGATGCCGCACTGTTCTTCGCCGGGGCATTCGCCGGAGCCGCCGCGAAATCTGTGACGGCACCGCTTGACCGTATAAAGCTCCTTATGCAGGTAGGCTTTCTCCCTTCATTCTCAACAACTTCGAGGTTTTGTGGCACGTGTTTTGTTTTTTCTCCACTTTGTTTTGTTTTTTAGTATTGGTGTTGACTATAATACGCCGTCGTTTTAGACTACTTCCATTTTCTACGAGTATATACTTTAATTAGAAAGATTTCAAACTACATGAAAGAATTGTGTGTGCGCGCTATGTTACACTTATTGATATGATGTGTATATCGTTTGCATTTGGATCATTCCATGAGATGATCCATGGATGATTATCTCAAGTCAAGAAGATATATATATATATATATACCTTAAGGGAACCTATGTGGTATGGGTGATTTTGTTACAGACTTACAGTAATGTTCATTCATTGTTACAATGTAATTTACGTCTTATGAATTCATAGACACACGGTGTTCGAGCTGGGCAACAAAGCGCTAAGAAGGCTATTGGTTTCATTGAGGTATATACTCAAAATCATGTAATGTAGAGGATTGGTTATTCTTCTCGCTGATTTGGTTTTGTAATTTGGAATATTACTACAGGCGATTATGCTTATTGGAAAAGAAGAAGGTGTTAAAGGTTATTGGAAAGGAAACCTACCTCAGGTACTCACAATCTCTTACATAAATGTCTAGAAAAGGTAGAACATGATTGCCCATAATCTTAGCCTGAATGTTCCAGGTGATAAGGATCGTACCTTATAGCGCAGTCCAGTTGTTTGCATATGAATCATACAAGGTATATAATCTTTGTACATCTGATTCTGGTTTTCATTCAAAAGTTTCAAAACCGTCTAATCACTGTTTTTTCTACACATTTTGCCTTTTTATGTTTTTTTTCAGAAACTCTTTAGGGGAGAAGACGGTCAATTGTCTGTTCTTGGAAGGCTTGGGGCTGGTGCTTGTGCTGGGATGACGTCTACTCTGGTAGCTAATGTTGTTTATAGGCCTGAATGAGTTCGCAAGTCTAGCGGGAAAAAACCTTAAATGCCTTGGAATCTGTTTACTTTATGCAGATTACATATCCTTTAGATGTGCTGAGATTGAGGTTAGCTGTTGAACCAGGGTATCGAACCATGTCCCAGGTATGTTCATCGCATTATAGACCAACTCTATGTTCCATAAATTCTTAGAATTAAAATGCAACATGTCACATCTAGGTTGCCTTGAACATGCTCCGGGAGGAAGGACTTGCATCATTCTATAACGGTCTCGGTCCTTCGCTTTTAAGTATAGCTCCTTACATCGCCATCAACTTCTGCGTCTTTGATCTGTAGGTCTACTAACAGTTAAACATTACCCCTGAAAATGTTTCAGTCAGATTGTTTACATTTTCGATATCTGCAGGGTAAAGAAATCTTTGCCAGAGAAGTATCAAAAAAAGACACAATCATCTTTGTTAACAGCAGTAGTCGCTGCTGCTATTGCTACCGGTACTTGCTATCCCTTAGATACCATTAGAAGACAGATGCAATTGAAGGGTACTCCATATAAATCCGTATTAGACGCTTTCTCAGGTAAAAGTTAGAAACAAAATCCTTATCTCGACAAAACTCAAGTTTATTAGTTTCCGGTGACTGAACGATTTATCCTTAACCGTTGTTGTACAGGTATCATTGAGCGTGAAGGAGTTATTGGCTTGTACCGTGGTTTTGTTCCCAATGCCCTCAAAAGCATGCCAAACAGCAGGTATACTTTTGATAAAACCAGCTTTTCATTCCCTTTTGGTTTCAGTATTAGCAATTCGGAATACTCTTTGTGTCGTTTCAGTATTAAGCTTACAACATTCGACATCGTCAAGAAACTCATAGCAGCAAGTGAGAAGGAGTTCCAAAGAATCGCGGATGGTAATCGCAAGAAAGCAAGTCCTAACACAACCGATGAACAAACCTGAAATCGCCGTTTTGGATCTCCAGAAGCTCAATTTTTTCTTCTCTCTTTTTTGTGTGTTTTGTATTTTTGAATGTGTTGTTGAATTGAATCATGTAGCCCGCCCAGAGGGTGTATGTCAGTTTATGGTGATAAATAAATGCGTCTATCTCCGGCTATATACGTTTGTTATATCCGGTTTCGCCAACCGTATAACCAATTCGAACCGGTTTGATGGGTTCGCTAATCGGTAGGCTATTAAACGACATCGTTTTGAAAAGAGATGGAATTGGGTCTGCCTATCTATTTGGCGGTTGCAGACGAGGAAGATGAGGAGATTAGCGTCTCAGAGAGAAGTTGTCTTGTATCCTTCCCCACACCAACGAGCCCTAAACCCTAACTCTTCAAAACTATCTCTCTCGTCATGTACTGTACCTTGCGATTTCCGTTGCCTCTTCACGTTCCCCGAACTCGAACGATGGCGTCCTTTAAGCCGAAACGACGCCACTTGCGGTGCTGTGCTCAATCTAGTCTCCGTGAAGGTGAGGAAGACGAAGGAGGAGAAGAGGCCGATGATAAGAGGTGATGCATTTTCATTGTTTTGATTCTCGGAGAAAAAACTAGAATGCCCTTTTTCAGCAAATGGGGGTTTTGCTCTTGTAATTTACGGCTGATGATTGGTCTTTAGTGTTAGAGTTCAAGGACTAGTTTCGATTGTGGTGGAGAGATACGGAAACGGCACTTCGAAAAGGTCGGCTTCATGTTTCTGATCTTATTATAACCTGAAGATTCATCTCAACTCTTTATCTGTTTAAATACACTGACCTTGTTGTGCAGATATTTGCTAGATGATGATGACTCGCCTTTACAAGGCTTTCTCGAGGAGCGTGAACCAAAGCCTGATAACAAATCTCAGGTATCAAATTCCTCAGAAACCAACACGCTTTGGCTTCCTGATGTTGTCAAGGATTTTGTTTTTCCAACCGGCTTTCCTGGTACACTTCCTAGCTTAAAAGTTCATGTTTCTTTCTCCCTTCTTCCTTGTCTGGAATCTCAGAATGCTAATCTCAGCGAATTATTCTCGTTAAATCACATGGCAGGGTCGGTTTCAGATGATTACTTGGACTACATGCTGTGGCAGTTCCCTACCAATGTTACCGGCTGGATTTGTAATGTATTAGTCACCTCAAGTCTTCTCAAGGCATGTCCGGGAATTTTTAATTTACTGCCTTGTCTTATCCTTGCTACAAATTTCTAAGGTCTTCTTATTATGACTGGACTTGTTCTAGAGATGTATGTTGCAGATTTCTTGAATTTCTTATGCAACAATGCAGGCGGTTGGCGTTGGTTCTTTCTCAGGAACTTCTGCTGCCGCTACCGCTGCTGCCTCTGCTGCAGCCATCAGGTTTACTTTTATGTCAAGGCAAATTTATTTTGTTTGCTGCTGCAATTTTTTTGCTTCTTATAGGGTTTTCAAACAATGTGTTGTCTCTTCAGATGGGTATCCAAGGATGGAATTGGAGCTCTTGGCCGTCTTCTTATTGGTAGGGAAACCATGGGAAGGTCAATAAATGTTCATGAAGTTATCTAAGAAGGTATGTTTTCCAGGTGGACGTTTCGGTAGTCTTTTTGACGATGATCCTAAGCAATGGCGCATGTATGCAGATTTTATTGGCAGTGCTGGAAGGTTTGTAGTAGAGACTTCAAATTTTTGTGGTATTTGGTTAAAGCTACGTAGCACCAACCTTCCTTTTTTTCGCAGCTTCTTTGATCTGGCGACACAACTATATCCAACCCAGTTCCTGCTGTTGGCGTCCACCGGAAATCTTGCCAAGGTATTCCTCATTACAGTTTCCCTATTCCTTCCAGCTGTAAATCCTCGATTCATATAGATCTTAATCGGAATTTGCCTCGGCTAAGCTTTAAATGACAGAGTGCAATACTAAGATTTCAATTTGAAATAGGCCGTGGCTAGAGGATTGAGAGACCCTTCATTCAGGGTGATTCAGAATCATTTTGCCATCTCAGGGAATCTTGGAGAGGTAGCAGCGAAGGTATGCTAGTCATGTGTAAATAATCAAACGCCAAATACAAGCATGGAGTAGCCATGTGTTCCCTCTATTAACAGAGTCTTCAATTCTTGTTCAACGTTTCAGGAGGAAGTGTGGGAAGTTGCTGCTCAGCTAATTGGTCTTGGTCTTGGCATTCTGATCATTGTATGTTACTTTTTGTTCGGTCATTTCCTCAAATCTTGTTAAAACTATTTTCTTGGTTTCATGTTGAGCGTTCGTGTACTGTAATCTTGATGCAGGACACCCCGGGCCTTGTAAAGTCATTTTCCTTTGTATCACTTACATGGACGAGCATAAGACTTGTTCATCTCTGGCTACGCTACCAGTCGCTTGCAGTCCTACAATTTAAAACGGTGAGAGTTTTGAAATGGATTCTCTCACAATCCCAACATGAGAAAACGCAGATAAATGAAATTACTTTGATTTGAAACATTGCCAGGTAAATCTCAAGCGTGCTCGGATCCTAGTACAATCTCATGTTGTGCACTCCGTTGTACCAGGTAAGAATATTTCTCCCGTTTTCCAGCTTATTATTCAACCCTTAAATAAGATCTTTCTCTCTGTACAGGATATGTTGACTGCAACAAGCGAGAAAACATTTTGTTATGGCAGAGATTCATGAAACCTCGGATCATCTTTGGTGTGTCTCTTGAGGAAGTATCTGGTCTGGAGAAATCTGTTTCTAAAGTAATCTTCTCCTTTCATTTTAACTGCTTCCATATGTACTCTTGAGAGAATCTTCTATTTGCAAGTCCAAGTTCTTGAAACCTTCATTTTTTCAGGTCAAAGCATTCCTTAAGATGTACACAAAGGAAAAATATATTCTTACGTTGAATAAGTTGAACAAGGATACCGAGTTTTCTGTAACCTTTAAGGTATTGCGTGGCCCAATAAAGGACTTACTTCTCCTCCGCGGTTAGTTGAGAGTCTTGAGGCTCATTTGTGGGTAATTAATTGAACATATAAGTTAGGACTTAGGAGAGATCATAGCTGATTTACAGTTAGCTTCTTATTATTTGGATAAGCTACTTGAGAAGAATTTGGGATAGGGAGTTATTTTTCAGAATTATCGGCTTAATTGAGGGGAGAGAGATCCTTGACATTGTTGGGGAGTACTCTCGGATCATCTTTGGGGCTAGAGTTTATCTTTTGTTGTTTTATCAGTAAAGAGTTACATGGTCTTATAATCTATGGGCCCTTTACTCTTATCATATCTTGTTTAAAACTACCTTACTTTGCACAACTTCTGGGTTTCTTTTTGCTATTGCTTCATCAAGTAAAGTACACATTTATCGTGAATCTGAGGTCTGAACCATTTTACGCAATTCTTTTTTTTTCCTCTAATTTATCAACGTGAAACTAATAATGCAGGTGAATGCCACAAGCAGAGACGTGTTGAGATGTCTTTGGCAAGCATATTGGTTATACGAGAACATGGATCAAAGCTTTAAAGACAAAGATAGTGTGTTCCACTGGCTGAAGCAAAGCTTGTCGGAGATGGACAAAAAGTTTGATGATTTCTTGTTCAAGTTGAATACTGCTGGATGGAATTTACGTGAATCTAACTTGAAGATTCCTAACCGTATCCTCATAGACCACGAATCTATGATCCCTCTCTGATTTTCCCAGGACAATCTCTTGAACAAAAGAAAATAACACAGAGGTAAATAATACCAAACCCAACGCTGTCAATTTGAACATGGAGTAATCTGTAACTATCTTAGGCGTCAAGTGAATGTAGTAGGTGATTTATGGAATATCAAAGTTTGGTGCAACTAACAGAATTTGGGATATATAAGGATTTATATGACAACAATCCATATAAAATTAAGAGGAAAAAGTATAATATAGTAAGTTAGTGTGGATAATGGGAGAAATGGTGATGTTTTAGGCCAATGATGGAGAATGACAAAATGATGACAACATTTTATAATTTGATTTTCTACATATATTAATGAATTTTCTAATAATGATAACCAATCATGTAAGCGAATTACTATAATTGTTTGATTCGTTTACCCTCATCCATATTGATTCATTGTATAAAGCACACACGTATTGTAAAACCCAGAAAAATATTGCGACACGTGTCGTGGTCCCCAGTGAGATCCAAACACACACGTCGGTCATTTTCTACTAGCCTCTCACACACACACACACACGTCCTGTCACTCAATAAATAATATGGTGGAGCCCTTAGGAGGGCTTTATGGTAATTTGGCTCTTTTTTCAATTTTTATTTTGCTTAAGGAGAATGGTTGCCGTTCCTTGTTGAACAAAGCAAAAAAGACCGACGTGTGTGTATTTATTTATCATCTTACTTACGTGTGCTCTACGCCAATTCAGCAACTCTCTTTCTCTCTCCACCACACTTCGAGTTAATCTCAAAACCCTTCCATGGAAATGGGAGAGAGAATCAATTCGAGTTGTTAGTGTTTGCCATCTTTTAGGCTTGTAGCTGATCTCGAGGATAAATAAAGGGTTTTTTTGTTGGATCGTCTCTCTAGCTACTCTAGTGAAGGAAAATGCGAAAATCGTTCAAGGATTCACTCAAAGCTCTCGAAGCTGATATCCAATTCGCCAACACCCTGTAAGTCTCAAGTGATTTTCTTCTCTTCCGATTCGATAGATTTTGATTTCAATGCTATCGAAATGGATTCTCAGTTCTTCTGAATCTCTCTTCTCTGCTGTGCTGATGTCAGATTTAATATGAGACTTTGCGTTTACGCGAGCTGACAGATTCCAATTTTTATACCTTACCACTTTTGGTCTATCTATATTGGTCAATTTGTTTTTCTTATAGTCTGAATTTGTCTTGGTTTACTGGATCATAGAATCGAGGTTATTAATATAGCTAGGGAAATCAAATAAGTTTGTTAAACGAAAAATGATTTGTGGTCTTGAAGGGCATCTGAGTTTCCAGAGGAGTATGATGGTGGCTGCGTGCAGATGAGGTTGTCTTACAGCCCAGCAGCTCATCTCTTTCTCTTCCTTCTTCACTGGACAGATTGTCATTTCGCTGGCGCTTTCGGATTGCTTAGGATCCTTATTTATAAGGCTTATGTTGATGGCAACACTACAATGTCGCTTCACCAACGCAAATCTACTATCAAAGAATTCTATGGTAATGTCACACACTAGCTAGTTAGTTCATCACTTACTGTCTTGCAATCTGACTAACAACGGGTTTTGATGGGCAGATGTGTTGTTTCCTTCGCTATTGCAACTTCATGGAGGGATAACCGATGTTGAAGAAAGGAAACAAAAAGAGATATGCCACAAAAGATACCGGAACAAGGACATAACTGAGAAAGGAAAGATGTCAGATCTCGATTTGGAGAGGGAAGAAGAGTGTGGCATTTGCTTGGAGATTCGAAATCAAGTTGTTCTTCCTACCTGCCATCACTCCATGTGTATCAATTGCTACAGAAACTGGTAAAATATAAACTGCTTCATCTTTTTTTCCATCAGCCCTTTTTAAGCTATAGAACCCTGTTGTTTGAAACAGGCGCACACGGTCACAGTCGTGCCCGTTCTGTCGAGGCTGCTTGAAAAGAGTGAGTTCTGGTGATCTATGGGTTTACACTTCGATCAAAGAGATTGTGGAGTTACCGGCAATTTACAAGGAGAATCTGAAGAGGTTGTTAATGTACATTGACAAATTGCCTCTCGTTGCTACTGACCCAACTCTTGTTCCTTACGCTCCTATTCCTCGGTGAACATCCTTCCTCTTAAGTTATCTTTTTTATTAGCACATAGCAATTTCAGTCTATTTGGTTGTATATAAAATTTATGTCTTTTCTCTCCTTGTGCTTTTATTAGCTTTTTCAGTTTTCTCCAGTCTTTGATTTGGATTTGTATATGATAAACCTCTGGTTATTTGACATTTATAGATCCAAAATTCCAATATCTGCATTCTCTAGTATACATTTACCGATTGGAATCACACGTCTTGGTTTACAAAAAAAAAAAGTGAAATATAGGAACCGATTTGTATGATATAGCTGTGGAGAACAAGAGTTGGAGATTACTTATTTACCATCTCTGTCTTCTCCCAACTCCATGCTCTTAGAACTTGTGTCCTCCATGCCTTTATGGGTTCTTACTAGCTGTTTCATTTCACCACTTATTAGTTATTATAAAATCATCAGTCAAAACATAGATCAGAGCAAGAGATATCCAGATGTTTTAGTTTCACCTGCATAAGTTGGTATTTGGACCGCCGACTAGAGAGCATAATTGCAGCTGCTCCCATCCGAAAGAAACAATTTGGTTGAAGCAACGTGACGCCATTGTCTGAATACCAAGTGAAGCTCACAATCTCTGTGCTCACCACCAAAGCATAAGAGCCAAGGTTGTAGCTCTCTGTGTTATGCTTCAGCTCGTAATGGTTAATCACTATGGCTGACAGAGAAGGCGTGCTGTTGAGCACTCAACATAAAAATAGTACACCACATTTCAAACCATATCTCATCTTAACCATACCAACTCTCACTAATGAAAACTACTAAACCTCAACCAATAGATTTCTACATTTTATTATTACTCAAGACCAAAATTTCACAAAGTCTGTCAAAAAAAGATTTCAGAACTGCCAAAAGAGGATTTGTTTCATGTCGAGCCCTATTTGATTCGCCTTTCCATGATTCACTGCAGAAAAACAAAAAAATGATAAGGTAAGGCATGTGAAACCTGTGGAAAACCAAAACACGATTGAGACTTAACACTTTGTTTACTCATGGTTCTGTTTCCTTTCTGAGAGCTGGAACTATCAGAACAATCAAGTTTTCTCCTTTTCCATGATTGTTACACAATTAAAAGGTTGCAGCATTTTCATCATTATGTGCATTTCTCATGTGCCAAGTAGGAAGACTCAGTTTTTAGGAGCAATCAACTAACACCTTTGCATATATGCAGTTTCACCATAATGCTCACAATCTGAGTATCAACATTTACTAACAAAACTACTAAAAAGATTCAAGAAAGTGACTACTCCAACCAGTGGCGGAGCCAGAACTTTTTCTTACTAAGGGCATAAACAAAAAATACTAAAAAATAATTGTCTATAAATTACCAAAAAAAAAACTATTTTACTCCATGCTCATTCATAAATTAAAACATTTTTATCAATAATTCATTCGTTACATCTTCAAATATTATTTTTTGATATAATAAATGAGACAATCATTTAGAAACTGACCGTAATACAATCTTCATTCCAGAAAACAATCTCTCATTGGTTGTGATAGCAATAAATAAAGTCAAAACTAACTTGAAAAGCGTATAAACCAAATGATGAGAAATATGTTTCTTCGTTTTTACCATCACATGTTTTAGGTCTCCAAAAAAATTCAAATTAGTAAACTATGATTATATTCTCATACATTATCAATATATATGTCTCGATAAATTTTTCTAATTCAATCCAAAATTTCTGCTATAATGAAGGGTGAAGTCGTATAGAGAGAGGAACGAAGCTTTCTCGTGGGCAAAGAGACGAGCAAAAAAAATTACATGTTTTTTTTTTCTTATTTTTTATGTTTTGCCAAGTAAAAATATGATTAATTAATAGTTAATTGAAATATGATTAATAAAAAAATTGGATTACTATCTAAATTGGGTTTAAACTAAGCTCAAACTTTAATAAGAAAATAAAACGTAATCCTATCTTAATACATTATTTTTGCAAACACAATCTTAAACTAGGTATTTCCGAGAAAACTTTGAACCCATGCTTTTGCTTTTCCAAATCGTTGACAAGTGTATGTGCAAAAATGGGTCATTCGAAACAATCATAATGGTGATTCGAACCCCTTTTCTTCGTAGATCCAGTGCGTACAAACAAATATCCGTAAGCATATCCAACTCAGCTAGTTTTTTCTTTTCTTTCCTAACTTCACATTATTTCACAAAGAAAATATAATGTAATTAATTTTTTGAAAGAGAAACAAGAGGAAACCAGAAAAATGTAATAAAACTTACCTTTCTTTTGGTTACACGGGAAACAATTGAACTCGTTTTTGGGATAAAAATTTACCGTTATACCCATTTGTTTCAGCTTATACATAATTGGACCATCCTATTTTTTCTTAAGTGCATAAGCGACTATTTTACTGGGATAATAGTTCTCTTCATCCTTGTTTTCACGATTCTTTGATGCAATATAGTTGTGATGTTGGTGACAAAATCATCTAGATTGAAGTCATTGCCGAACCACGAGATCTAAGAAAACTTGTACTTCATTCTCCAGTGTGCTGATGCAAGCTGGAACAGACACATTTTTTCTTTGCGACTTCTCATCCTCTATGTAGGACACATTTATATTCTTAAACAAGATATATAAAATTTTCAAAATTATCCTGAAATAAGTGGGTTAATTTTTGGTTTTAATCCCAATGAGAATTTTAAAAATTATCTCTACGAGAATTCAATTTTTTTGATAAATACAGTAACTAGTGTAGATGAGTTTGTTAGGAATATGAGAAACAGTTAGCTCTCTTTTCTTCGGTTCAGTTATTTGATCGTTTTTTGGTTTAAAGCATAATTTGCTTTAGGTAGGGATTTACAATCAGACCGGTCTGCTGTTGTCAAACCGATGGTGGGACAGCTACACGTGGCTTCGTTTAATTCGATAAGAACTTAATCCACCCAATCAGATTATCTATATTGTATCGCCAGTTGGAAACTTGAAACATCACTCAAGACAGATAAAGCAGAATTCAATAGATAAGGTAAGAAAGTGTTTTTCACCGTCAGATGGATTTTGTCAATCGATCCAACGGTAATAATCGCCTCTCCAAGATCACCCAGCTCCAAAGCAAAATCATCTATAATCTAAGAAACACAAGTTTCTTCCATCTCCTGAAATCACAAAACCTAACAAAACATCGCCCGAGATGGCCGCCGCTGCTTCTTCCATCATGGGTACTCGGGTTGCTCCCGGTATCCATTCCGGTTCTGGTCGGTTCACAGCCCGGTTTGGGTTCGGAAAGAAGAAGGCAGCTCCCAAAAAGACTGCATCCAAATCCAAGACGGTGACTTCGGACCGGCCTCTCTGGTTCCCAGGCGCCATATCTCCTGACTGGCTCGATGGTTCGTTGGTTGGAGATTACGGGTTTGATCCGTTTGGTTTAGGTAAACCGGCCGAGTATCTCCAATTCGATATAGATTCACTGGACCAGAACCTGGCTAAGAACTTAGCCGGAGACGTCATCGGGACCCGTACGGAAGAGGCGGCCCCCAAATCGACGCCGTTTCAGCCATACAGCGAGGTGTTCGGAATCCAGAGATTCAGGGAATGCGAGCTCATTCACGGACGGTGGGCGATGCTCGCCACTCTCGGCGCTCTCTCCGTCGAATGGCTCACCGGCGTCACTTGGCAAGATGCCGGAAAGGTAAGGCTTCTTCCTCCACCGCTATTTTTTTTCTCGCCGATACGAGAAGTCGGTTAATCAAATGCTATTAGTAATTTAGCAACGAGTTATCCAATACTTGCGTTTGCGTTTGCGTTTGCGTTTGCGTTTACGTTTGCGTTTGCGTTTGCGTTTGCGTTTGCGTTTGCGTTTGCGTTTGCGTTTGCGTTTGCGTTTGCGTTTGCGTTTGCGTTTGCGTTTGCGTTTGCGTTTGCGTTTGCGTTTGCTAATCAAAGTTATATATATAACCGAATTTCAGGTGGAGCTTGTAGACGGATCGTCCTACTTGGGGCAGCCATTACCGTTCTCGATCTCGACATTGATATGGATCGAGGTGTTAGTGATCGGCTACATCGAGTTCCAACGCAACGCCGAGCTTGACTCGGAAAAGCGTTTGTACCCAGGAGGCAAATTCTTCGACCCGCTAGGTTTAGCGTCTGACCCAGAGAAAAAGGCTCAACTTCAGTTAGCGGAGATCAAGCACGCACGTCTTGCCATGGTCGCGTTCTTGGGATTCGCGGTTCAAGCGGCTGCAACTGGTAAAGGTCCACTCAACAATTGGGCCACTCACCTCAGCGACCCACTCCACACCACCATTATCGATACCTTCTCCTCCTCTTGAAATCAATTCTCCATCATCATCTGATCGTAAATGTAATTTGTCGTGTTATGTAAAAGTATAAACAGAGTTATGAGATTGAATCGTTTTAACTGGATTTGGGCTTTTGTTCGTTTTCTTGTTTGGCCCATGACACTATGCTGGCCTCCTCATGATGATGAGCTCCTCTTCCTCAAAATTTCTTCGTTTTTGTTTTCGAGTTTAAAAAGTAAGAACTTGAAGGTTACAAGTTAAAAAGCCGTGCAGTGTAATGACTGTGATGTGAATAGCGGATATTTGTTGGGTTTTATTCGTGAATACCCAAAAGTTGAGGGGTTTCTGCCACATTATTATTTTTTTAATTAAATTTATGGGGTATTCACGAATCTCGGTCAAGGAGGGACATTTTTAAATCCGCTTTGATTGGGTTACGTACTTAATTTTTGTGGCTGTCTTTTTTTTGTTTTTTTAATGATAATGCTACTTTTCTTTTATAGTTTGGCTGAATTTTATTACTTGTTTCTTACTCTCTTTATTTTGTGCTCTCCACATTTTTTTTTCTTTTCTCGTAGAGCTTCTATCAGAAAACTTATTAAATGGAACTGGAAGACATTTGGAGACACATTTAACCAAAAAACATAGAAAAAAATAGACACTCACACACCGCGTGGTTTCATTTGAAAATTGACATGTCTATAGAATAACCCGAATAAAATAACAAAGTACCGTCCTTTCCACGGGAACCATAAGGAAAGCATGCACTAAGGCCATGTTGAATGGTAACTTCCTAGTGTCTTATGTGGTGTTCTTAAGTTTAATTTAGAATTAAATGAATTAAAATGAGTGTCTTAAGAATAGATAAGTGTCTAATGTTAGACACTTTTGGTTCTGATAGGAACGGACATGTGTGTAGTTGTGAGCGGTTGTTAAAAAATTAAAGAGAGGGAAAAATAAAAACTCGCATGACTCTCTCTCTTCTTCAAGGTTTATCGTCAAATGCCTTTGCATTTAAGACACCCAAAGTAGGTGTCTCCATTACAATCACAAAATAAGTCAAAGTGCCTTAAAACTAAAAACTTATTAAAATTAAATAAAAAATGGTTTAACGAGGGTTACCATTGAACATGCCCTAATAGTCTAATATTACAACCTTTTTTTCTTTTTCTTCTAATATTACAACTTTGATATTTAATGATTGAATAATCTATGCGTGACATTGAAAATTTTTTTATGTGTATAGTTTTTACCAACCTGTCACATTCATTTATAAAATTTAACGATAGACATCCACAAATTATTTATCTATCTTTGAAAGCTAAATGAATTGGTTTCTATAAAAAAAAGAAAGCTAATAGAATTGATTTGTTGACTATTACATTACTCTCTAATCTCCATTGAATATTCAGACATGGAAAATAATTTTGAGTGAAAACGAATGTTTCGTTTAAAATATGTATAAATAGAAAATGGGAATAGTTAGTCGATTAGTATTAAACCGAAAGCTTTTGTTGACAAACAAAAAATTATTATCTCTTATTATTTAAAACAATATTATTTTATTTTACTACATTGCTAAACTAGTAGAAGCTCATTGATGGAAAATTTAACGCTTTTACATCATACTAGGTAGTTACCCGCGCTACGCTGCGGAACTTTTATATATGTATATATAGTTTTACTGATTTAATATTATATTTTATTTGATAAATGTGCATTCAAAATTCTTTTAAATCATTTTTATATTAATACCTTATAATATACATAATTATCGTTAATATGCACCGTGAATTAAAATTTGGTTAACTTTAGATTTTAGTGAACCGACTTTTATCATTCTTTGACATTATTGTCGATTCATTCATTTTCAGTAACTTCAGCATATGGGAAGTTGTTTTCATATTTTGGCTTTTTTTAACCTATTTATGTCGCATCCAATAGCTTTCACCCAATAACTTAATCATAAGTTGGCATCTTAGCTGCCAACAAGAACACAATGCCACAAAAATTAGTATATGCATATTTGAGAAACAATTTCTTATGTGTTTATAAAAATAAATAAGTGAACAAAAAGAAAACCATGAAAATTTTCATAAGTAATCTCTTTCATTTCATGTTCGTATACAAACAAACATTGAGCAAAAAGCAATACAATTAACATAATACGATTTTGATTGATGGCGCATTTTTCACCGCCTCATATTCTTACTTAAACTCTTTCCTCTCATATTTGTTTACTTTATATATCAAAACTTGCAATGGAAAACTAAACATTTCTGCAACATATTCAATATTATCATCTCTCCATGTTTTTGAATTCGTTTAATCTCATTCTCGCTCGTACTCATTGTTCATACTCCAAGGCTTCATTCACACCATGATGATAGAGACCGCTTTATTGTTTGCTTCTCTCATTGCTCTTTTTGGTCATATGCCCATGTTCTGTCTCACGTTCCCATATGAGTAAACACTGTTCACGATAATGTATTCAAACATTTTTGATCAGTATAGCGTCACTCCCACCCAAACCTCTAAGGAAGTAGTTCGTTTTTAGCTCAACATCGAGTGGAGAATCTGCTAGATCACTTGTCTCACTTCTTAGCTCATGTTATACTCCAAACCCTCTTGTAATTGATATGCTTTTATTCATTCACCTAATCTCATGTTATATATAATATCATGTTCTGACAAATTTAATATAGATAAAAATAAGTATTTCAAATGCATATTTTGAATGCACATTTTTATCAATAACACATGGAGTTATATATAAAAAAAAAAATATATATCTTGATTATTGTATATAGCTCTCAAATTTTGGCTTACGTGTTACACGAATTATATTACTAAATAAATTCATATTACGTTATAAATTAATTATAGTGAATATCATTTGTCTATAATTGTTTATATAATAAATGATATGCTATGAGAAATTCTATTAATAATTATAAATTTTCGATGTGTGTGTATTTTTTAAATATTTTGTACATTTTAAAATTAAGTTAACTTGAATTAATTGAAACTTATAATATCACATTATAATTATGGAATTGATAAAAAAATTTACATTTGAATATAACTCTTTTGATTTTTAAAAGTATTTTTCTTTATTATAAGCGTCGACATTAAACCAGCCGGTTATTAGACTATTTCTCTTTCCCTCTTCTTCCTCTTCTTCATCTTCGTCGTCACCACCGTTAACGACAATCCATATCCTATGATCATCTCCTCCGCTATGCGCTCACTGTATGCCTTCCTTTACGGCGAATCTCTAACCTCGCGAGACCGCACTCACTTCCATTTCACCGTCATAGCTCAGAAATCCGCCGCTTCAACTCCCTGATCCTCCTCCGACCTCGTGAGACCGCATGCATTAACTTCCACTCCACTGTCACAGCTCATAAACTCTGCCGCTTCAACTCCTTGATCCTCCTCCTCCGCTTCGCTTCTTTCTCTTTCTCACTCGCCTCCGCCGTCTTCATGTTCACCAGTTCCCGCGGCTCAGATTTCCCTCACCGTCACAATTTTGACGCTTTCAGGTTCGATTCTCTTTCTTCACTTGCTCAATTTCAATAATTAAAAGAGATTATTTTTCTCTTTCTAATTTTGTAAATATTTTTTACATTTTATAATTTGAATTAATTGAACATTCTATTTAATTATATTCTCGCGTTTGACACATGTTAGAAACTAATAATTATGGAATCAAAAAAACTAAGGTGTATTATTTGTTTTAATTTGATTGAATGTACCTTTTAAATGATGTGGAAAAAAAACTGAGGTATATTATTTGTTTTAATTTGATTAGTTTTACATTTTAAATGATGTGTCTTCTAACAAAATAAAAATTTGAAGTGTCAACATACGGAGACTCTAGATTTTATAGTATTTATTTTTTTTTTTTTTGATGCAAGTGGGCTTTTAATTTTAGATTCTATTTTATAGTTGTGATTTTTTTTTCCGGGACAACCCACTTCTTGAATTTTTTTAAAATTATTGGAATTTGTATGATTGTCCATTTTCGGAGACATCCCATATTTCACATTATAAAAAGAAGAATGATTTCCTGGACAAATGGATGCAAAGACAAATGGACCTCGTTTTGGACCTGACCCATTTTTCCTCTCGATGTGAATTAGATGAAATTTGTTACTGAAGTTTCCGTTTCACTTAATTTTCTGTGGTTGTTTGAGAGAATCGATTTGGGCTTATGTGTACAAATTTAATTTGAGCTGTATTAATTAAAATATTTTGATTGGTTCAATATTTTTATGAGTTGTCAACACCAAAATCTGTGAAAAAGCTGATGTGTCAAATGCTGGAGAGACTCAAGTGTTTTTATTGTATTGATTTGGAGTCTGATCCTTAGGGCATCTCCAACTTTATCCCATTTCTTACTCCAAATGCTATTTTGCAGTAAAATCATCTTCAATCCTACTCCATTTTTAACTGCAAAATGGGAAAATGCCATTTTTCCTCCAAATATGGAGTAATTCCATTTTCAACTCCAAAATAGAGTTGCACTTTTTTATTTATAATTTAGTCCTTCATATTTTATCATTTTTTAAAAATTGTACCTTTCATTTTAACAAATATTACGAGACAATGATTTTATGGTTTCATTATTTTCCAAAATGTTTTAAGTAATGTACTTGTCACATATGCACAACAGCACAACAAAATATGACT
This sequence comes from Eutrema yunnanense, assembly GCA_002933935.1. Classification (NCBI taxonomy): domain Eukaryota; kingdom Viridiplantae; phylum Streptophyta; class Magnoliopsida; order Brassicales; family Brassicaceae; genus Eutrema; species Eutrema yunnanense. Next base: position 403,120 of record PKML01021855.1, on the reverse strand, counting down.
CGTCAAATATTATTGTAATAATTTCACTTCTTATTTAATATAATTAAATAATTAAAATATATTTGGACTCGATTAAAATTTATAGATATGATGATGTGATTTTATTATAGTAGCATAAACTAATATTAAATTTAAAATACATAAAAATTCTGAAATTAGAAATAACATAAAGTAAACTTAATGCAAAAACGACTAATAATAATCTGGTAAACCGCTTCCAGATCCACCAAGATCATTAAAATATTGTCCAAATGAACCAGACTGAGGTGGATTTTGTTGATTTTGTTGTTGCTCTGCCCTTTTTTGTAAAATATGTGTTTGTTCACTCTGAACATATGCACCAAGATTCAGATCTTGTATCGAATTCAAGTATTGAAACAAAAATTTGTTTTCTTCCTTAAATTCTTCTAAGGCGTAGTTCTTACTTTGAATATCCAAATGTTGTTGTCTTTGGGCACTTGTATTCTTTAATTGCTCCAAAAGTTGCTTGTTTCCTTCTTCTAAAGAGTTGATAACAGCCGATGTTCCACCATCAATTTTCTTTTCATTTTGGATTTTTTTATTCCACTTGGTCGTTGAGAAGGTGATCCGCCAATTATCTCATCATCACCTATAATTGGAGAAAATGAAGACAAACTTGGAGAATGGCATGTCGAAACACGTGATTCTCTAGTGGTTATTTGACATATACAATATATTTTTACATAACATGATAATCGAGGATGAACGCGATCTCGATGATCCAATTGAAGTTGGAAGAGAAGCTCCACCTCCAGAGGTAAGTAGTTGAGGACGAAAATATTCGGTTCCAAAATTTTCTTGCTCGATTCAGAGAAATCAAAGATAAAACCGCCCATTGCTCACTTCAAAATGCGTTAATTGATAATGTAAGGAAAAATATTCAAATGGTGATGTTTAAATTAAAATGTGCTTTGTTTTGTTATTTTTTATGATATTGTAATGGTTAAATTCAAATAATATCACAATTTGTGAAAGTTTTGAAAGAAAAAAAATAATGAGTTAATTTGTAAATTTTATAGATAAAGTGTATTTTTAGCAATTAATAATAAAATAGAAAATGAAGAATATACTAAGAATATTCTTTTTGGAATAAAAAATGGAGGAATACATTGGAGAGAAATCCAACTCCATTTTGGAGATAAAAATGAAGGAATACATTGGAGATGCTCTTAGAGATCAAATATCTCTACGATTGGAAGGAAACAAAAATAAATAATTTGTTTCACAAAGAGTGTCATTCTGACACATTTTACACATATTTAAAAAACTATTAAAAGTTTCATATTATCTCTTATTAATACACTAAACAATTTTTCTCTCTCCAATTAATACATTAAAACAACATGATTAAAACTATAGAATTATATTCAAAATTCTGCATTAAAAATGTAAAACGACACTCTTTATGAAACAAAAATAAAACCTTAAAACGACACTATATGAAGTACTTACAAGGAAAAGAAACTCGAATTAATTCGATTAAGAAAAAAGAATTAGAAGTACACTATCCACCACTACTAATAAGGGAAGTCGAAGAAATCCTCGTGACCAACGGAGAATCTATTGAGCTTAACGAAACAAATTTCGATCCAAAATCGCTTCTTGATGAATTTGAATATCCCCATTCATCGTCAATATCAGCAGCATCTTCTTCTCCGTTAAGAAACCTAACCACCATTCTCATCGACGGCCGAGACGCCGGGTTTTGGTGGCAACATAGCAAACCGACGGCGAGAGCAACCCTTGCTTCTGCGTCATTGTAATCAGACCCGAGCCTCTGATCGATTGCACTGAGAATTTCACAGTTCCCGTGCAGCTCCATAACCCAATCGACTAAGAAGAAGTTACCGGAATCCGTTGGCTTTCTCCCGGCGACGATCTCTAACAGCAAAACGCCAAACGCGAAGACGTCGGAAGCCGTGGAGGAGTTTCCGTTGCGGGCGAGTTCTGGCGCCATATACCCAATCGTGCCCACGAGTGCTGTTGTGTGCGATAGCGTTCCGCGTTCATAAAGCCTCGCGAGTCCAAAATCTCCCAATCTAGGGTTCATGTTGGATTCAATCAGGACGTTGCTAGGTTTCACGTCTCTGTGAATCACGATCTGTTCCCATTCTTCGTGGAGATAAAGCAGCCCAGACGCGATTCCTTTGGCGATCTGAAAACGCGCGTTCCAGGACAAAACGGCGCCGCTTCTTCTCGGTTTGATGTAGAGCAGCGAGTCCAAGCTTCCGTTGGGGATGTAATCGTAAATCAACAAGAGATCGTTTCTGTGTTTACACCATCCTTGCAGGTTCACCAGATTCTTATGCCTTACCCGTCCTAAACTCTCGATCTCTGCGACAAATTCTCGAACACCTTGCATGCTATTTGGAATTATCTTCTTCACGGCGACGAGATCCGAATTCGGGAGTTTGCCTTTGAAAACGGTTCCAAATCCTCCGGTCCCGATAATCCCAGTCTCCTTGAATCCATCCGTAGCCGCGTAGAGATCTCTGTATCTGAATCTGCGAGGATGATCCATTTCCCAGTCTTCGAGAACCTCTTCTTGTCTCAATCGCTTTTTGTACACCACGAAGAAGAAGAGTAGCACGAGCATGATCACCACAACGGCCGATAAAGCCACGATCAAAACGATGACCTGAGAATTGAAACCTCTCTTCTCCGCCGTATTCGGAGGCGGGGGAGGAAGCTCCGAGAGGTCGAGCGTATCTGCAACCGGACGTTCTCCGCCGCTTGAAAAACTCCAACCCATCACGTAATGAGCACTCGACTGATCTCTTCTCCCTGTGGCTGCTGTGAATCCGACATACATTTCTTCTTGCACAATCTCTAGCAATTTTGGAATCTGTCGTGTGATCAAGGGTTTTGTGGGTTTAAACCCCAATCGCGCCGGATAAACGGTGACGTTTAGCGTTTGTGTTGGTCCATCATAATCCAAAAGGGCTTGAATCGGATTGCCACTCTCCAGCTGGAAATCCTCTCTTTTGTTAGGATCATCATTGTGGTAATACACGACCGGTTCTTGGAAATCCGAAGTGCGACTGTTGAAATTCAGACCGATGTCGTTTCCTATTCTGTCAGTATCGTCTCTGGATCCTTGTACAGTGTCGAATTCCACTGCGAAAACGTGATTCCTCGGATCCCCGTCGTTCTCTTTGTTGAGAACCCCCAAGTACTGTGCGGATCCAGCATTCGGACGATTAGGGGTCGGAGATAGCGTGAATGTGAACCCAAAACCTCCATTGCTGGGGCTTGAAGGGATGATGACAAAGACGAAAGAAGTGCTAAACGAACGAACCCTGGCCTTTGTCGAATTTCTATTAATCTCGACCAATCTCACCGGTTTGTGGTAGAAAGCTGTACTGGTAACGTTTGAGTCTCGATTAGTGAGTCTCAATAATCCATCCGGTTTGATCATCGCAACTCCTCCTGCAATACGAATCTCTGATTCGTTTCCTTTAAAACCTCGGAAAGTAAACTCTGTTGTTGTTCTCTGAGCTCCAACAGGGTTGCTCAAAAGCATGAAAAGCCTGAATAAGAGTGAGACTAAAACCATGGATATTGCAGTGCTCATGAGCGATGGAGTTAAACAACGAGATAAGAAGAGATTTATGGAGATTTCTGGTTTAGAGATGTTCTTTTATTGGCATGAGAGTTTGGTTTTTCCTTACAGATTCCTAGTATGAGGATCTACGAAGGAGACAAATAAGAAGAAGAAAATTATACACCCCAAAAAAGAGAAGAAACTTCGTCCTTTTCTAGAAAATTTTGTTTTTACAAGAAACTTCGTCCTTTTCACATCACTAAATCTTGAAAATATACCCAATGTTTTTGTGAAAACTGAAAAGTCAATAATAATATTTCATTACGACCAGAATTACTTTCATTATCAATTATAAGAATTTAAGTTTCTTGACACAGATACAACCTCTAGTCTTTAACGGTTTAATCTATCAAATTGACGACCAAACAAAAAAAAAGTTTCTTGACACAGATAGATAAACTAAAAGATTGGGATCTGTAGTCGATTTCTGTCATAATCCATATGGTTGTGTGTTGTGTGTTCGTAAAATTGATAAGTGATAAGCTTTGATAATAATCTGTGATATAGCAATACCGATAACTTGGAAAATTAACATATTTTAGGATGTCTTTTTTATATTTGTTTCCTCTTTCGGCAACATATTTCAGGGTGCTTTTATAATTAATCTCTATATTATTATTTAAACAATTATTTATGAAAATAAATTTTATTTGATAAATTATTACATATTATGCCATTACAGATAACAAAAAATTATTGAAGTACGAAAGGATATAATTATTTTTAAATTTATTGAAGATAATATGAAAAATATTTGTTGTCATTAAAGAGGTTATTTATTATTTAATTTATTAATTATTTTAATACTATATATTTTAAAATAATAATCAATCCATATATATTCAAAAGAAAAAATCTATTTGAAATCATATTATATTTTTTACTATAATTTATTATATTTTATTTGAATATATAACAAAACAAAAGTTGAATTTTTTTTACTAATTTTATAAAAAGTTAGTCACAAGTTTTTTTTTAAACAGTTCGTGAACTAACCACAAAAATCAGAATCATTAAACAATGCATATTAAAATTATGTTTTCAAGATTATAGTTTTTTGCTGGTTAGCCCGAATAATATTTTAGTTCACTGCAAAACGAGTTAAATAGATAAATTATTACGAATTGACATCTTTATATATAATCATTAGTTTGTCATATTGTAAAATTCAGATAAAATCATTTTTCTTAAATTTCAAAACAATTTCTTATAAAAAATCAGTACACACTATAATTAGTGCGGATTAAGTCATAGTACATGAATTCTTTGGGCAATTTTCTATTCAGCTTCACGTATACTTCAACTTCCTGATATTTTATATCCTTTATATTTTTCTCTCGGAACAAAAAAAGAAGAAGAAGAGATGACTATAAAAATAGTCGTATTGACTTGGACGTTTGTGTTTAAAGTAAACCTCAAAGATAAAATTATTGTCCTATGACTATTGTTCAACCCCATATGAGTGTTTTCTCTTATAATCAGTCTGGTGGGATCTAGTGACCTCCAAATTTCTCTACGCATTCGATTTTCCATAAAATCGTTATCAATATGACTTTTTTGTTCAAAATAAAAATGACTTGTTGGAAAATAAATGTCCTAGTTTTGCTTTTGTCCATGTGTTTACTCATTTACGCATTGAACTCTGTTACGTCATAATGTCATATCGACACGTGGGCTGGTTCCAAGCCATGCTAGATAAAACATTTGTCTTGTTCCTTTTTCCTTTTTTTTAGGCTCCATATATGTTTTTTTTTTAAAAAAAATTGACTCCCAACAAACAAAAACCTTAAAATTGATCTTGAATTCCCAAAATTGCAGGACCGGTCCTCACTCCATCTCATTTATTTGAACCGGTTGAACCGTCACTATGGCTTCATCTTTTCCGAATGAGGATTTGCGGTAAACTGAGAATCCACGAGGATATAACTTCCGATTCTAAAAGACTGTGCGAAGAAGTTCGAGACACAAAAATGGTCCATATGTCACGTACAAATTTGTAATTGAAAAAAAGATGAAAGTGAGATTTTTGACGTGTGACCGAAGGTCGATAACTCGACTGAAAAGCTATCATTGGATAAATGTTTTAGTTAACAAAAAATGACTTATAATAGTTGTCTTGGAATGGGTTGGTTCGCTTTTTCCTGAATTCAATTCCCATTGAAAATAAAAACCACATGTGAATTGGTCAGTCGAAAATAGTGTCATACTTTAGACCTATTTAAAAATCCGATGAATTGGCTAGTCGACGTTATCACTCACTTGGAGAATTAGTTGAGTTTAAGCCCGAATAACCGTTTGTTATAAAAAAAACAGTTTTTTTTAGTAGGTTCCACAAAATAGTTTAAATTTTTGGTTTGGAATATCTTGATTATAAATATATAAAAACCTTTATATTATTAGAAAATTATTTATCATTTCCACGAGGAAAACATGCAATAATATTAAACTATCGATATTAGTTTTCAACTACTGTATGTAATTTTGCCTCAAACTAACTTTTAATTAAAATTCATTTCGAAATTTTGACTAAATATTATAACACCAATAGACATCCCAACAAATTTAGTTTTCAATTTAGGGTTTGCTCATTTCGTTTGAAAGCTAAACGAATTGAATTGCTGACCGATATTTTCCATCGTAATTTAAAACATAGAGAAGATCATCTTGTATTAATTAATTTGATTGATGGCATCATTCAAGTATTCAACCTCTCTGCGGTTGAATATAATAGATTTTAATTATTAATCGGACAAGCATTTCGGTTTAGCAATTTTACAATTCCAATTTCTTCAAAACGACCAACAAGAATTATTGATGCATGTTTTTAACTACTATTAACCTTAAATGTTAATATTTTTGTTGTTTTAGCGTTCTTATAGCTATCAAGATTACAAACCTGGTGTTATAAACGATAAATACCAAAACACCATAACAAGATTACAACGAAAGCTAGAAGAGACTAATAAACCGAAATAAAAATGTCTTAATTTGCACTATCTACCACTGAAAACAGAGTTGGAAGAAATCCGCGTGACAGAGAAAGATGCGATTGAGCTCGAAGCCTGATCCGACGAAACATACTTGGATCCTAAATCGCTTCTTGAAGAATTTGAGTATCCCCAATGGTCGTCAATCTCAGGAACATCTTCGTCTCCGTTCAAATACCTAAGCACCATTCTCATCGACGGTCGAGACGCCGGTCTTTGATGGCAACAGAGCAATCCGACAGCGAGCGCAAGCTTTGCCTCTCCACTGTCGTAACCAGATCCGAGTCTCGGATCAACCGCAAGGAGAATCTCACCGCTCGCGCGCAATTCCATAACCCAATCGGCCAAGAAGAAGGTCCCGGAGTCCGTCGGTCTTCTCCCGGAGACGATCTCTAAGAGCAGAACGCCATACGCGAAGACATCCGAGGCAGTTGACGATTTACCGTTGCGGGTGAGCTCCGGCGCCATATACCCAATCGTGCCCACGACTACGGTGGTGTGCGATTGCGACCCGCGCTCGTAAAGCCTGGCGAGCCCGAAATCTCCCAGTCTAGGGTTCATGTCATCATCAATCAGAACGTTGCTAGGTTTCACGTCTCTGTGAATCACAATCTTTCCCCATTCTTCGTGGAGATACAACAAACCAGACGCGATTCCATTAGCGATGCGAAAACGCAAGTTCCAGGATAAAACGGCGCCGCTTTGTCTGGGTCTGCTGTAAAGCAGCGAGTCCAAGCTTCCGTTGGGGATATAATCGTAAATTAACAAGAGATTGTTTTTGTGTTTGCACCATCCTTGGAGGTTGACCAGATTCTTGTGCCTTAAACGCCCCAAACTCTCGATCTCTGCGACAAATTCTCGAACACCTTGCATGCTATTCGGAGTTATCTTCTTCACAGCGATCTGATCAGACGAAGTTTTGATGCTTCCTCTGAAAACGGTTCCGAATCCTCCGGTTCCGATAATCCTATTCTCCTTGAATCCATCAGTAGCAGCGTAGAGGTCTTTGTATCTGAGCCTGTGAGGATGATTGATTTCCCAGTCTTCCAGAATCTCTCCTTGTTGCAATCGCTTCTTGTATATCACGAAGAAGAACAATAACGCAAGCAAGATCAGCGTTACGCCCGATAGAGCCACGATCAGAGCGAGGACGTGAGAATTGTAACCTCTCTTCTTCGCCGTATTCGGAGGCGCACGAGGAAGCTCCGAGAGGTTGAGCGTCTCTGCAGTCGGGCGTTCTCCGCCGCTTGAGAAACTCCAACCCATCACGTAATGAGCACTCGATTGATCGCTTCCAGTCGCTGCTGTGAATCCGACGTACATTTCTTCTTGCACAATCTCTAACAGCTTTGGAATATGTTGCGAGATCAATGGCTTTAAGGGTTTAGACTTCAAATTCGCCGGATAAACGGTGAAATTCAGCGTTTGTGTTGGTCCATCGTAATCCAAAAGTGCTCGAATCGGATCCCCGCTCTGAAGCGCGAAATCCTCTTTGCGGTCAGGATGGTCGTTATCGTGATAAAACACTGGTTCTTGGACATCTGATGTGAGGCTGTTGAAATTCAGACCAATATGATTGCCTGTGCTATCAGCACCGTCTTTGAATCCTTGTACCGTGTCTAGCTCAACGGCGAAAACGTGATTGGTCGAATTCCCATCGTTAGTTTTGTTGAGAAGTCCCAAATACTGTGCGGATCCAGCATTGGGACGATCAGGGGTCGGAGATAACGTGAAGGTGAAGCCAAAACCTCCGTTGCTGGAACTTGTAAGGATGATGACAAAGACGAAAGAAGTGCTAAACGAACGAACCGTTGAATTTCCGAGCAATCTCACCGGTTTATTGAAGAAGGCTGTACCAGTAACGTTTGGGTTTCGGTCCGTGAGCCTCAACAGTCCGTCGGGTTTAATCAACGCAACTCCTGCAAGTTGAGTTACTGATTCGTTTCCGCTAAAACCCCGGAAAGTAAACGATGTTGTTGGAGTCTCCGTTGTTGTTCTCTGAGCTCGAACAGGGACGGTCAAAATCAAGAAGACCATGAAGAAGAACGAGACCATGGATCTTTCAGTTCCCATGAAATGAAACCAATAATATAGAGAAGGTGTTTGGAATAAGGGAAGGTTAACAAGGAGATGCTTCTCCGTTATGCTCTTATAAGGGGAAGAAGAAGAACAACAACTCTCAAGTTTTGAACAAGAAATTGCGTATTTTCTTCCTCAGCTAACTGGTTCACATTAACTTGTTGAAAATATATTTTTAGTTTATGATGTTGATACAAATGATACTATACAAGTTTTTTCTTATGCTGGAAATTAATTTGTTTTTTTCTTCTGAATCCTACTCAACTTTATGGGATGACTTTGACAAATTCCATATATGCTCTGAACCTGCATATATTTTTATTACTTTGGGAAAAAAATCAAAAGAAATTGACTTTTGAATTTGGACATCGTGTGATTTAAACTTATAGAGAAAATAAAATATTGGTGATAAAATGATTTCCGAACTCATAGGACTGCAGTATTTACTTCCACTAATAGTTGGTGTATCGAATGATTACTTTTAATCGTTGAGATGAAAAGGTCGTGCTGGTTCTTTTTCACTTTTACCACAAAACAGAACGAAAGTAACATTTCTAGTATTAGTTAAGATATAACAATTTATTACGAGATCTCACGAGTTCAAATTTCTACCTTGATCCGATTGGTCGCATAAATCCTTATCAATTTGACTTTGTAAATGTTGTCCTATTTTCAATTTTCCATTTTCCATTTTCCATTTTCCATTTTCCATTTTCCATTTTCCATTTTCCATTTGTACAATTTACTTAATCCTTATGATGTTGAATTCTAGAAGATCACGTCATGTGGTCATGTGAGATTGAATACGGCAGTATTTTTAAACCTGTCCGATCCAAAAACAAAAACCAGGTTTTTATTTAGTTGTTGTCTTGTCACTATTTAAACCAAGAATAAAAATAAGTTTTATATATTTTCTCCATAAGTAATTTAAACATTGTGCATAGATAATTTATTTTGGTTCCTATTTTGGAAAGCAGAAAAGTTAGGTATACCAGAACCACAAAAGGATATATATCCTTGGATTTTATGATACATTTGGAAAGCAAGAAACGATAAGATCTTTAACGGGAAAGAGATTTCTCCGGAAGATACTCTTCAACACGCGACACTAGAAGCGGAAAGTTGGAGGATCGCGAATCAAAAGGAAGATGAAGAGGAGGTACTGGCACCACAAGAACTTTTAGTCATGAGGGATCCTTCTTTGGACCTCCGAATCCCGACCTGTCAGATAGATGCCTCATGGATCGATCATGGACCGGTTAGTGGAGTAGGATGGTGCTTTAAGGACAACAGGGGTTACGAGTTTTTCGGACAACATGGATGTCGCAGAAGCCTCTCGGCACTACATGCTGAGATGGATGGTCTTCTCTGGGCTATGACATGCCTAAGAGAAATACGGTCTTTTTCGATGCACTTTGAGACTGATTGCTCGGACTTGGTAAGCATGATCGAGAATCCTGAAGATTGGCCAGCGTTTATGTCAAAACTAGATTCCTTCCATCTTCTTAGAGAGTCTTTCGAATACTTTAGTTTATCTCTTATCCCTCGAGTTTTAAACGTCCGCGCCGATACTCTTGCAAAAAGGGCTCGAGCACGAGGATTTTTATTTTCCCATGTATGTCATACCGAGCCAGTTGCGGATGTTTCACGGAACATTCCTTCTAGCCACATGTGATGTAATAATAGATGGGTAGTTGACCAAAAAAAAAAAAAAAAGATAATTTATTTTTACAACATATTATTTTCTCATACGGACATCCAATTTATTGAATTTCTATTTCTAATATATTTATGGAGAATGTTTTATCAAAAAGTGTTATGAAGTTGATAGTTTGTATTCATTATTTGTTGTACCGCCAATATGGCTAATTGACCATTTGTACTATTCATTTACGATTGATAATATCAGTAGAAAAAAAAAAGAGAAATTGATCAAAATAACACTTTTTGAAAACTTTCTGACCAAACTAGCACTAACTGTGAAAAGTCACATATTTAGCATTTCAAGCCGTTTACAAAGACAATTATACCCTCACTTTTCACGGTTGCAAACTTTAATTAGATATAAAATAAATAAAAAATAGATAGAAAAGAGAAATCGATGTCGTCTTCCTCAGTCGATGATCTCAAATTTGATCACCATGATTCACTGATTTCCGAATTGAGATTATCCCGGTCAGCTTGTAGTTGATGATTAACAAGAAGGTGCTTCTGAGCCCGGCCTAAGATTTGTCTCCGCTTCTGGTTGTTCCGGTGGAGACACGACGGAGATGAAGAATCTTTTCAAATCCAAGCCGCGGACTCCGGCTGATATTGTTCGATAGACTCGCGATCTTCTCCCCTACACCGATCGATCCGTCTCCTTCCCTGACCTTCGAGAGTCCAAACGAGAGGAAAAGGTTTCTCTTTTCATCACAATCTCCTAACTCAGCTCCTGAACTCTGATTTATCGTTGTCGGTTTCATCCTTTCGAATTACGTACTCTCGTGATTCGATTGATAGAGTCCTGCGCACTTTTCTTCAAATTCATGGTTTGATTTATGACAATTGCTTGCAGCTGGCGGAACTAAACAAGAGCTTACGAGATTTGAAGTTAATTCTCTATGGAAACAGCGAGGCTGAGCCTGTAGCCGAAGCTTGTGCCCAATTGACTCAGGAGTTCTTTAAGAGTTAGCAGAAGCAAACAAGAAGACCGTGACCATCCAGCTAGCTGACAAGGAACAAGCTGTTGTCCTCGCCACCACCAAGACCAAGAAGCAGAACAAGCCTAAGGTCTCTGTCAACAAGTCTATCATGAATAAGGAATTCCCCAGGATGTCCAAGGCTGTTGCTAACCAGGTATGACTCAACTCTTTACTACTTTTGATGTTTGTGTCTATGCTTGTTTTGCTTATAGGTTTGCACTTTTGTTATGTTTGTTACTGTCATGGCTCTGATCTACAATTGGTCTTTATTTTCTTTACTTTACTTGTCAGCAAAGAGTTCATGTATAAAAATTGATGGTAAAAAGCCATGATAAATAGATGTTTAGATAAATTTTCTGTGTGCAAAGATTAGAAGCTCAATTAAAAAAAGTACTCCGCCTTTGTGATGCTTCGATGATGGAATATTATAGTTACACTATTTGGCTTTTGGCATTGATCTGCATAATGTTTCTGTTTATCAGCTATTGTGTCTTGTCTCGTCTAGACATTTCATAATGTGGCTAACATATGTGAATTTAATCTAACTAAATCCTTGTGAAAATTGGTTCAGGTGGTGGATAACTACTACATGCCAGACTTGAAGAAAGCTGCTCTTGCTAGACTCAGTGTCATCAGCAAAAGCCTTAGGGTTGCTAAGTCTGGTGCCAAGCAAAGAAACCGACAAGCTTAAGCTTTTTTCAGAATATGTTTTTTGAAGTAAAAGATTTTGCTGAACAGGTTTATTAAATTGTTTTGTTGAAGTTGAACCATAACACTAAATTTTGTTCATTTTTCATACAACTCAAATTTAGGAAGTCATCTTACACATTTAGGAAAGCATTCCTAAAACATATAAATGAGAATTTGTGTCTATTTTTTATACAACTCAAATTTAGGAAGCCATTCTACACATTTATGAAATCATTATTAAAACGTATAAATGAAAACTTTTTGGTGTCCATTTATACATTTATGAAGCCGTCCTATACAAAAATGTGCAATGATGTCGGATTGGTACAGTAGCTCATAGCTTTAGTTAGCAAGTTTGAATTAGTCAATTTGTACATATGGAGAATCTTCCTAAATATGTATGATACATTACTAAATTAGGAAACATTTTTGAATATTTTGGAAGACCTTCCTGAAACATTAGTTATTTGACTTATAAAAGCTTGTGTATTAGTTGTTTAAACTACATTGTTTCTTGGACTAATTGTGCCAGTTTTTGCTTCAAAAATGCAATTGAATCAACTAATAACAAAGTTTATGATTCTTTTTGGTTTTGATCGTGCTTATGAGTTTATTCGAAGTAGATATTAGATGATAGTCTGGTCATTATGGGCTCTACCAACAAAAAATACACTAATTCTATTATCTTGAAACTGTAAAGAAATAGTCGGGAGGGAAATCATTCCTGAACAACCAAACTCTCATCGAATATCTACTTTACAAAACATTTCTAATGTTTTAGGAAGCTTTTCAGATGTTTTAAGAAATCTTTATAAACTTTTAGGAACGCTTCGAAAAGTTAGGGAAGTTACTAAAAAGATTTATAAAGGCTTTTTTGAAAGATTTATGAATGTTTCCTTAGGAAATTCCATTAATTAGAGGTTTACAAAGCACTTTTAATGTTTTAGGAAGCTTTTCAAACATCTTAGGAAGGCTTTTCCTAAATACGTTATAGTTTTTTATAGTTTGTCTCTGCATGACTTAAGTGAGAGACATCTATTGAAGCAAATGATTAAATCTATAAGACATGACCTATAAACAAGAAAGTAACTTATTAAACATGGATAATTAACCTTGAAAGTTGTGGTAGTTTTGCTCCTAATCCAAGAGTTCCATATTTGAATGGATGGGATGTTGATGGGTTTTAAAGCTATTCTCTCAGCAGTAGTCTTCGCATCTCGTACTTGTGTCACTAGCCTTGACTTTCCAGCCCTCCACAAACATCCCAACTGCTTCAAAATAACAACTTTCTGCCACTCTTCTTGCACGTTAAACCTCCCCTGCATCAAAATATGCAAAGGTCAAACATGTTTATAATTTCATAGTTATTCAAAAAACCAGAATGTCAAAATCGACAAGACAAAGTCTATATAAAACCAATACAAAACATACATATGATCACTACAAGAAAAGATCATTTTTCATCATTTAGGAAGGTTTTCCTAAATGCGTTATATATGTTCCTAAATACGTTTCATTTCCAGAAAATATCATTTTTATCATTTAGGAAGTCTTTCCTAAATACGTTATATATGTTCCTAAATGGTTCCTAAATACGTTTCATTTTCAGAAAGAATCATTTTTCATTATCTTTCTTTTTTTGTGTAGTCAAACAACAACACATGTTTTATATTTGTTCATTTAGGAAGTCTTTCCGAAATACGTTATATATGTTCCTAAATACGTTTCATTCTCAAGAAATGATCAGTTTTAATCATTAGTTCATTTAGGAAGTCTTTCCGAAATATGTTATATATGTTCCTAAATACGATTCATTTTCAAGAAATGATCATTTTTCATCATTTGTTCATTTAGGAAGTCTTTCTGAAATACGTTATATATGTTCCTAAATACGATTCATTTTCAAGAAATGATCATTTTTCATCATTTGTTCATTTAGGAAGTCTTTCCGAAATACGTTATATATGTTCCTAAATATGATTCATTTTCAAGAAAATATCATTTTTCATCATTTGTTCATTTAAGAAGTCTTTCCGAAATACGTTATATATGTTCCTAAATATGATTCATTTTCAAGATGATCATTTCATTACCAAAGTTTGCACTTTCATTTTCTAGAAATGATCATTTCATTTCTTTCCTAAATACGTTATATATATATCTGCAGCCATTGAACACTACACCAGTTTGGAGTAATCACAAAATGTATCGTAATTACAAAATGAACAGTATTAGTCAAAAAGTGTAAGCAATTTCCAGGGAAGAATTAGTCTTAAGACTTTGAAGGCATACAAAATTGAGAAAGTAGTCACATAAAACAATATTGTGCAACGCAGTTTACGTTTTTCCAGTCTCCCCCATGCTTACGATAGGCGTCATAGAAATGCTCAAGCTCTCCTCTCGTCCACTGAGGTCCCATCTTGTCAGCCAATTTCTTCTTCTAGGATGAGAAAAAACAGCAGTCAACAAAAAATAATAATTATATATGATTCAGATTTCAAGAAACGAAGATAGCAAAAAAAGCACTAGAAGAGGGTCCAATCAAAGGAAAAACCGAAAATTTCTCAGCCTCCCCATTCCTAACAGATTTCCATCTTGTGCAACAAGTTTAGCTTTGATTAAAGTGACTCTTAATAAGATAACAAAGAACATCCACGTGATTTACCCAGATAAGATTGGTCAATGACGACAAAACTCACTCGTTGCTTGGTTTTGCTCGAGTTCCCATAATCTATTTATGGAGAGGCTTCACTGGTGAAGCGCTTGTTCACACTCTTCGAAGCGCCATATGCTGATTTCTTTGCTTAGTGATTCCAACGAAAGTTTAAACAGTTAGAAACTACAGAAACAGTGAAATTGATCTGACCAAGCTTCGATATTAAAGTGATAAGAAAATAATTTTGCTCTCTTCACAAAATCCAGAATCCAATTTAACCACATGAAGATCAATACGTCGATTTTGAGTTTGAAAGACAACAAATTTGCTTACAAATCTCTAACAATTTTCAAAGAAAACAAAATCCAAGAAAAATCCCGAATCGGAATCAACTTCGGGAATTCAAAAGTAGCGAAAGAAAAGAAGACCCAGATTCAGATACCAATACTCATTCCGAAAATCGACCACGAAGAAACATAAATCACAAGCTCGAATCCAAGTTTCCTTGAATTTGTATTTTGGAAAGTAAAAAAAAAACAATAAAAAACAATCTCTTCGAAATCAAAAATCGCATCGCCGAACCAGAAAACATCAACGATAAAGCAGAATTCACCACAAATCTGAAACCAATTTCTCATAAGATTTCCGGCGACGAGAAACTTGGTGATCTCCGGTGACAATTCCGTTCAACTCTGACGAGAGATCCGGTGATCCAACGACGATGCGATTTTCCTTTTCTATGTATGTTTTTTTTTTCTTTTCAAATATGTTTTTTGGTTATTAGCTTAGTTTTGTTTTATTAAAAAAACGAGGGTTGTTTAGTCAATTTTTCTTTTAATGAATGCTAGTTTTGGGATTTTCACATTGAGTGCTAAATTATTGAACTTCAAGTTTTTTGTTGCTATTTTGTAGAATTGACCAAAAAAAAACCTTCTGATATATTATTATTTAGCTTATTAGTTATTTGAGTTTGCATCTATCTATAAATTATATTACAAAAAAATATTTGTAACATTACCAAATTAAATAAATCAAGGCGAACGAGGATTTCTTGAAAAATCTTGTAGTTGAGGAAGTGAAAAAGTATATGGACAAAAAAAATCATGTCCGAGTTCCCTCGAAGTCACTCTTATATAGAAACGAGCCACCGATTCATGTACAAAATATTATCATTATCGTCTGGATAATTAGACATCCAACCCGCAATCGCAACGATCCAATTGTAAGAGCGGAGCTCGATCAAATTTATGGAAGCATTTATACATTTCTCTTAGGCCTTGATTGGTAGAGCATTTATACATTTCTCTTAGGCCTTGATTGGTAGAGCATTTAAAAAAGTATTAAGCCTTTTATCAACCAATCAACAAAGCATTTAGGGAAGCATTTAGAAGCTCCAAATGTTTTCCAAATGCTCCTTCCTCTATGCTTTCATATGAAGCTTTTGGTAGAGCATTAACCTATAAAATATCAAAAAAAAAAAAAAAATTATATAATTATTTTATTTTGTTAAATAATATCAAAAAATTGTGTTTATATTAAAGTGTAAATTTTATACTTTTAAAACTAATATTTACCATTATTTTATTATTTTATTAATTTTCAATTTTTTTTTAAATATATAATATAATAAA
Source organism: Eutrema yunnanense (assembly GCA_002933935.1). Taxonomy (NCBI): domain Eukaryota; kingdom Viridiplantae; phylum Streptophyta; class Magnoliopsida; order Brassicales; family Brassicaceae; genus Eutrema; species Eutrema yunnanense. Next base: position 386,768 of record PKML01021855.1, on the reverse strand, counting down.
TACAATTGAAATATGAAAAAAGTTATTATAAATTATATTATAAATATAACTATATATTTAGTGCTTACGAATAAATATATTAAATAATTTTATATATAATATTTCACAACTTTACCAATCACTACATTAATCAGAACATACAACTTCAGCAGCATACTGCTTTTGCTGCTTAATGCTTCTGCTCTACTATCTGTTATACCAATCAGGGTATTAGTATCGACTTTAGGAATATTTTTTTTTTTGCTAAAATTTAAATTAAAAAAATATATATTTATTTTTATCATTTACCAAATTAACTCCAGTTTTTTTCCTTATATATATATATTTTTTTCCATTTCATTCATAAACTGCTATTATTCCATTCATCTTCGTTCCATTTATTTGCATTCAGCATATTCCTTGAAATGGTTTCCAGTTACACGTGGGTTGATTAATTTAAATAAATTACTAAGCCAAACGATGTAATATCTGAAGCTTAGATGATTGATTCGTAGGCTTAATAAGATTGAATATGTGTAAAAGTGGCTACTATCTATCGACCACTAATAAACGAAGTTGAAGAAATCGAAATCCTGGTGAGAGACGAGCATGTCTGTGAGCTTGAAGCCCTATCCGACGAAACGTATCCAACGAATTTCCCTCTTAAATCGCTTCCCCAGTTTTCGTCAATCTCAGGAACATCCTCGTCTCTGTTCAGATACCTAAGCACCATCCTCATCGGCGGACGAGATCCCACTTTTTGGTGGCAACAGAGCAAACCGACGGCGACAGCAAGTCTTGCCTCTCCCTCGTCGTAACCAGATCCGAGTCTCGGATCGACCGCACAGAGGATCTCCCCGCTCGCCTGTAGCTCCATTACCCAATCGGCTATGAAGAAACTCCCAGAATCCGTAGGTTTTCTTCCGGATACGATCTCTAACAGCAAAACGCCAAACGCAAAAACGTCGGAAGCCGTCGAGGAGTTTCCGTTGCGGGTGAGCTCCGGCGCCATATACCCAATCGTGCCCACGACTACGGTGGTGTGCGATTGCGATCCGCGTTCGTAAAGCCTCGCGAGCCCGAAATCTCCCAATCTAGGGTTCATGTCATCATCAATCAGGACGTTGCTAGGTTTCACGTCTCTGTGAATCACGATCTGTTCCCATTCCTCGTGGAGATAAAGCAGCCCAGACGCGATTCCTTTGGCGATCTGAAAACGCGCGTTCCAGGACAAAACGGCGCCGCTTCTTCTCGGTTTGATGTAGAGCAGCGAGTCCAAGCTTCCGTTGGGGATGTAATCGTAAATCAACAAGAGATCGCTTCTGTGTTTACACCATCCTTGCAGGTTCACCAGATTCTTATGCCTTAGACGCCCCAAACTCTCGATCTCTGCGACAAATTCTCGAACACCTTGCATGCTGTTTGGAGTTATCTTCTTCACAGCGATCTGATCAGACGAAGTTTTGATGCTTCCTCTGTAAACGGTTCCGAATCCTCCGGTTCCGATAATCCTATTCTCCTTGAATCCATCAGTAGCCTCGTAGAGATCTTTGTATCGAAATCTGTGGGGATGATCGATTTCCCAATCCTCGAGAATCTCCTCTCGTTGCATTCGCTTTTTGTATACCATGAAGATTAACGACAACACCAACATGATCGATATAACAGTTGATAAGGCCACGATTAGAGCGATGACCTTACCATTGTAACCTCTCTTCTTCGCTGTATTTGGAGGCGGAGGAGGAAGCTCCGAGATATTCAGCGTACCTGCAATTGGACGATCTCCACCACTAGAGAAACTCCAACCCATCACGTAATGAGCACTCGAGCGATCCCTACCCGTGGCTGCGGTGAATCCGACGAACATTTCATCTTCAACAATGTCTGACAGTTTTGTAATCCGTCGTGAGATCAAGGGAATTGTCGGTCTAAATCCCAATCTGGTCGGATAAACAGTGAGGTTAAGAGTTTTGGTTGGTCCGTCGTAGTCCACAAAGACTTGGATCGGTTCGCCGCTCACAAGTAGGAATTCTTCTTTCTTGCCATCATTGTTGTAATAAGCCACCGGTTCTTGGACATCAGAAGAGAGACTGTTGAAATCTAGACCGATGTGGTTGCCTATTCTGTTTGTGCCGTCTTTGAATCCTTGTACCGTGTCGAATTCCACAGCGAAAACGTGATTGCTCGGATCTCCGTCGTTTCTTTCGTTGAGGAGCCCCAAGTACTGCGCGGATTCTGCGTCTGTACGGTTTGGGGTTGGAGATAGTGTGAAGGTGAAGCCAAAACCTCCGTTGCTTGAGCTTGAAGGGATTATGACGAACACGAAAGAAGTGCTAAAGGAACAAACCGTGGAATTACTGTCGAGCAATCTCACCGGTTTGTGGTAGAAAGCTGTTCCAGTGACGTTGGAGTTTCGATCGGTTAGCCTCAATAGTCCGTTGGGTTTGATGGTTGAATCTCCTTCTAACTGAATTTCTGATTGGTTTCCTATAAAACCTTGGAAAGTGAACTCTGTTGTAGTCTCTGTTGTTGCTCTCTGAGCTCGAACAAGGATCTCAAGGAAGAGCACCAACAAGAGTGAGACCATGGATCTTGCTTTGCCCATAGATGGTCGATAGAGGGGGGGGGGGGGGAACAAAAAGTCAAACTGAGTTAATTTAAGATGTAGTATGGTAGAAAAGGTGAAGCAAGAACAAACAGGGATAACGGCTTTGGAAGAAGAAGAAGATGAATGACAACAAAAGATACTTCTAATATGAAAACAATAGTTTGGTTTCTTATACAGATTCGATGATCCTGCTGAAGAAGTAAGAGACGAAGAAAAAAAGATAATGATAATTACAATAACTTCTTAACTTGTAGGTTTTTTGATAAAATAGTTAGTTCTCTGAGATGACATTTTAGGATGCTCTATAAATTAGGAAAGCAATTTTTTTTTTGTTTTTCAAAGTTCAGTGCAAGCATAGGGCTGACTTTGACAAAGTCCAAATTTACTTTGAATCTCCTTATATTTAATAGAGATGTTGAGGGAAAAATAAGAAGAAATAAGTCATGTGGACTTGGACATTGTGTGACTTAAACTATAAGATCAAATGAGATCTTGGGGATTAAATGATTCCCAAGCTTAAGAGTACTACGACTGCTGTAAAATTCCAGTCAATTTCCTTAATTTAGTTTGTTTGACCTCTTATTATATTAACCACATGTATTATAGTATAATTAAGTAAGCATTCCTCGTGATATTAACGAGTTCTCTGTCTGTTAGTTGATTGGATTGGTAAGAAAAAGTCGTTGTGAATTTGACTTGTAAAAGTAGCCGTAGCTTCTGGCTGCAACGATGTAATATCTGAAGCTTAGAGGATCACGTCACGTGGTCACGTGAATGCCAGATTTAAATGTCGGCTTCATTTAATAAGAAGCCCAATGGGCCGAGCCTACAATTTAAAACGGAGCTTCTCAGTTTAAATCCATTGGTAGTACAATCGAAAAACCAAATCTAGAATTTATCGATTTTGTCTTTTGAGGTTTTCAAATCGCAGATCAGAGATGGGTGATCAGTCGAGGACTTTCGAAATGGCGATTTCATGGGGAGACGATTTGATCAATGTTTTGAGTGATAGGAAAGGATTTGATGTGTTGGCACAAACTCTCGAGCATATTCAGTTCTCCTGCGACGACGATTTTAATGAGATACACGAATCTCTCCAAGGTTAGTCTTTCCGTTTTTGGATGTCTTTAGTTGTGTTGTTGACTGTGTTCGAGATTGAGTGGTGAAAAAACAAAACTTGTTGCTCAGATATGCAGAAGAAACTCGATGCTTGCAAGGAGAAGACGGATGAGGCAAATTCAGGGGTTGCGGATGACAAAGAAATGGAGCGTCTTCAGAAAGAGCTTGATGAAGAGCTTGAACGGGAGTGCAAGCTTAAGGAGGAGTTTAGATATGTATAATTTGACTCTAGTTAGCTTAAACTTCTCGTGCGCTGATTCAGTGACATGACCACTTTTTTTTTTACTTGGTTTATGTCAATACATTCATGGCTGATGAGCTCAGAGACCTCTATTCTCAAGGGGCATTGATTGAAGAACAAAGATTAGCTATAAAGAGGAAGGAGCGGGACCAATTGAGAACCGAGTAAGATTGACTAATCCGTTTTCATTTTTGGGGGGCTCTTTGCTGCATCTTTTAGTTCTAAACTGCTAATGGTAGTCTCGGTTTCATATTTATGTCCTTATTTTAGATAATTGTTTGAATGTTCATATATTCCTTCTCTGCAGGAAAAAGCTATCTATGTATGCTTCTGTCACTAAAGTTATACCGAACATTGATGATCCATTAAGGACCTCAGGCTGTATCCTTTGCTTTTAATTTCTCTCTACTCGTGTGCATTTTTTTTGTATTTATTTTAATCTTATTCACCCTTGTCGTCATAAGGGGTTTCAATCCTTGATTGCACATATGACAGATATGGTTGATCGAGACAAAAGGGTAACTGAGAAGTTTAAATTCGATGCAGACCAGATGACTCCCTACGAGACGTGTAATAGCATTTGGGAAGTTGTAAACAAACAATAGAAAGTTTTGCTCACTGCCTCATCACTTTATTTATTTGATGTTTGTGTCTTATATTTCTTGATTTTACTTGTTTTGCACCATCTGACGTTAGTCTCTTAGTAACCAAACCGCGTTTGCAACTGATTCGTTAGATGTGAAAAGCTTCCTGCCCACTGTATTGTGAACAATATCTACCTTAGCCTGATGTTACGAGTTATTTTTTTGTTTTTTGGCGTTCATTCTTGTTGTGTTTATGTAACAACATCAACTTTTTATTAATTTTCCTGTGCAAGAATCAGTGCTTTACTATATATCAGCTATATCTATATGTACTGTACCTTTAGCTTCCAAAATCTCCAGAAACCTAACCTAACTCTTGGATGTTCAAGAAGATTGCATTGTAGATTTGTCTATCTCTGCAGATTGTTGCAAATCTAGTTTCAATTTGTAGAACAAATTCGAGGGGAGCAGAATTTGATGGGTAAGCAGCTTCTGATTTCCCAAACATTTCAGTATCGTAGAGATTTAAGGGTTTTGGATTCAAATCTTACTGATTGGAATAGCAAACTTGGTGACTATAACTTAGCTTCTCCACTGAACTATTGAACCTGGTCTCCACTGAGTGGTTGAGGATCCTGCACGCTTCTGGCACCTGGTTGCTTCCATAAGCATTGCACACATACATTACAAAGTTCTGGTAGTTCTGTTCACCAAAGACCCAGAAGTTAAAACTTTGTTTCTCCTTTGATCTTGAAAGTTATCAGCTTAATGTATATAGGACTAACCTCTTGAAGTGGTTGGTTATTCACAACCACCCATGGCACAAATTTATGTGCTGGAAAAAGTTCCGAGGTTTCTTCAGCATACCTCAGTTCAAGCTGCACATTGTCACAGAAATGTCAATTTTTTTTTGCGTATTTGTTTAATTATCCTGTTCTGGATTTCTAAGTGAACTCTTTTACTTTCATGTGAGCAGGATATACCTGGTTTCCGTACCCATTGATGTAACAATCAAGCGCTGCTCTGCTCAGTCCAACCATTTTAAAACAATCAGCCCATTTTTCGAGCTTGTTTTCCAAGACCAGTCGTTCCGTACAGTAAATGTATCCAAAATGCTTCATCTGCAAGAGAATTGTGCAGAGCACATAGCACGCTGATTAACTGTCAAGCCTTTATATGGAGATTCTACGGTAATTACTCTAATATTAGTGCATTAACCCGGAAAGATTTCATAGGTTTTACGGTTTTAGAGACTTACCACATCAGGGTATGCGTTTATTGCACAGGCATGAATTGCGTTGAGCGCACACTCAGCATCTCCGTGCTAAAAACAAAGCAACACAAAGCATAAATAAAAAAGCTGCATCCTGATCTTATGTACTAAAAATGCAAGTGCATACAAGACAAGAAGAGTGCAAGACCTGGCAGAGAATGGTGCCATCTGGTCTGATAACGGTGTTGCCCCATGGAACGAGCTGGAGATCAATGGCTGAGATTAATCCGTTTTGGAAGATCTTAGGCAAGTGGTTAACAATGAATTCTGCACAGTATGGACACAGAGCTTCGTAGTATAGACTTAAGGTGACTTTCTGAGTTGAAGCCAAAGATACAAAGCAGAAGAAGATTGTGAAACTTCTGATGCAGAAACGGAGAAGCCTTTGATATGATGCCATTGATGGAAACAAGAAGAAGAAGAAGTTTGCAGAGAATTGTTTTGGATCTTGCTTTATATTCGTAGTCGCATTAAACAAGCAAAGCAAGATTGAAAACGGCACGTAGTTCTCTTGTTAAAATTTAAACGGCGTGATGTTTTTTGATTACTGGGTCACTCTTCGTCTTCTACATACATCTAATCCACCTGAGCTACATATGTTTTGCTATCAGAAACATCATAAAGCCCTGAACCCTAATTTTGTTGTACAATGTCGTCCATGAACTTCAATCCATTTCAAAACTGGTTCGAGAAACCACCGAACCCAGTTCCTTCCATCAATTTCGTATCGCTCGCTGATTCCTTCTTCCCCAAGTCGCAGTCTCCGAATTTCGCTTCGATTGGACTTCCTAAATTCTCCAAAAAACCCGAAACAGAAACCGCCGAACCTGGACGGTACAAGAAAATCGCTGAGCAGTTCTTGTGGGAGTGCGAGAACATACCGGATTACAGGCACGCTCCGGAAGTGGATAAAATTCTGAACGAAGATCCAGTTTTCGAGAAGAAGGAGAATCCGAGCACAGAAGAGATTGAAGCTGAGGAGAAATGGTGGGAGAGATTTCGAGCGAGTCCCGTGGTTCAGTTTTTGACTCGCGCCGAGGAGATTGCCGACGATATGAACAAGATGGAGCTCGAGGAAAACGACACGCCTTATCGGAAAGAAGACAAGGATTTCTGGCGAGCCGTCCCTCATGTGCCTGGATTCGACGGGAGGCTGATGCCGAGGAAGGCGATCAAATCGAAAGAAGAGAGTGATGATAAGTTTTGGGATTTCATGAAACAGTTCCTCTTCGGGCTCTGGGGTTTCCGGCAAAGGCCTTACCCGCCGGGTCGACCCATAGATGTGGCTCAGGCAATCGGTTACAAACGCCTCGAGAAGCGGTATTATGACTGTAAGTGCCTCATTACCAGGTTGCCTGCCTCTAATTGATGTTGTTTTACTGATTCTATCCAGATTCTCTATGTTTATGTCTGCTTAAGTAATCCTGTGCTTTAAAGATCCAAGCTTGCGCCTGTTGTAGGATTGCTGGAATATGATGAAAGTGGTCTTCTTTTTGTTGTTTCCTTTCCTGCGTTTTATCATAAGCTTTTGTTTGCTCTCTGTGTTTTGAGATTGTAGTCATAATGAAGACCGGTGGCTGGTGGTATAAAGACCGACTTGGCCGTTCCAGAGGCCCTTGTGAGCTTATTACCCTTAAGACGGCTTATGGAGCTGGAATCATTGACAGAGATACTTTCATTTGGGGCGAGGACATGGATGAATGGGCGCCTATTCACATGATTTACGGTTTGGAACCTGCAATTGCCACTTGGGAAGGTCTGTATATGTATATGGGAGATTTTGTTTATTGAAGAATCACATTTTATCCCCCCTCCTATAGCTTCCTATGACGTTCGTTGTTGGCTCGGGTATTTCTTTTCAGTGAGGCTTGGTGCAGCGGCAACGGCTTTCCTACACAAACTCCAAAAGGGAATACCGCCATGGGTTCCTCTCAAGGGACGAGAGCCAAAAACATACAAGCAGCTTCAAAAAGAAGCTATTGAGAGTAAGAAACGCGACATGGCAGTTCTCGAAGCAAACGATGGTGTTTGGCCTGGAGTCAGAACTCCCAGCCATGCTCTGTTTCTCTGGGCAAGTGGGTCTGAATTAACAACAGTCTTGGAATCTGATCACATGCCGAACAAGTTCATCCCCAAACAACTAAGGTACATTAACTAAAGTCCCTTAACACCATTGACTTTTGTAGACGAAATTGGATTTGATTATTTTCTCAAAGCATGAAACTTTTGGATTTTAGGCAAGAGTTGGCCAAAGTAATACCAGGGTTAAGGCCATGGGAAGTGATAAGTATAGAGCAAGCAATGGATCAGATCAGCTATGGCGGGGAGTGGTACCGTGAGCCACTTGGTACCTACACTACAGGTCCTCCTTACATCAGAGAATGGAATAGGAATGTCATGGTAAGTTTCTTCTGATTTGTTTCGACTCTCTGTGTATCTTAGTTGAAAAATTGATTCACCTTTTCTCGTCCGTTTTGTATGTTTTCTGTTTGCAGAGATTGTTCCGGATTTACTACAACCTTAGTGTTCGAGTAGGCCAGAAGCTGGAGAGCACAGTCCCTGGTTTCAACACTATAATGGAAAAAGTTCAGAAAGATTATGACACTCGAATTGCTCGGAGGATGAAGCGGAGGGAGGAGGAGATGAGAGAAGAGGACCTCAGGCATAATCCCGGCGGTAGCGATGAGGATGAGGAGGAGGAGGAAGACGATGAGGATGAAAGTGACTCCAAATGATTTTTAAGCAAAACATTGATAAGGTGATGACTACTAGAAAACATCATGTTGTTGTTGCATCCTTGAACGATGTTTTTGCTTTGGTGTGTGGGGAGATTGTTTCTTGCATTTACACCTACACCATGGCGATTTCGGCGTCTCCTGTAACATCTGTTGTAGCCAACGTGCGACATGGAGAAATGGAAACTATTTCATTGTCTTTTTCCCCCTAAAAAGTTAAAATCAAAATTTAGATAACTTTTTCAATATAAAGCATGAAAAGTTCATGTCCGTTTGGGTGGTAGAAATGTACTTACGAGCCAGCCAATGTGGGGCGTCTATCTTTTGGTCACGCACTGCCTTGTAAGCCCATCGAATCATTAATGGGTTTCAAGTTGCGAGGCCCAATAATTATATTACGGGTACGAATACCCGACCCGCGAAGTGTCGGTACACGATAGGGGACCTTTGCAACAAAGTTGAGATTTGTGACAGACTCTCTCGGATTTCTCGATGATTATTGTGGTCAGTTTTTCTTTCCGCATCTTTCGATTTCATTTTGCCTTGTCCAATTCTGAGCACTCGTAGTTGTGTCGATCTCCATATCTCCACTTGGATGACTCTCGTTGTTTAGGGGTTCAAAAATTCGTAGATTATCTACAAGATGCTATGTTATTTGAATGCGTATCATAAGTATAGTGATTTTTCCAAGTCTTTTTCGGTGCTGCAATCCAGGGATTAGATTAGATGCATGATTTCCGGGATTGTTTTACATTTTCGCTGCTGCTTTTGATTAGAGATGATAAATGTTGTTCTTGTGTCTTTTAATAGAATCGTCCAAACTTTTTTGTTTTGATTTCCGGGACTTGTTTTGTTTGAATGACCATTTTTTGTGTTTTTGTTTTGTTTTGAAGGAACCACCTGAAAAAGCTCTCTACATATTCGCCATTATATAAATTTGATATGCTTAGTGGTGTGAAGAACCTTGATGAAAAGATATAGGTCATTAAGGGAGAATCGCTCCATTGATAGCTTAGTGGATGGATACAGAGGCTTCTTTGTTTCGTAATAAAACGACTGTCTTTGTAAATCAAAGTAAGAGCATCAGATGATACTGCCAATTACTCTTTTGATTTTGACGTGACCCTTGTTTGTTTGCATTTCAGGTGACCAGTTTCCATCTTCTTCATAAACAGGTTGGTAACTCTTTCACGTTGGTGGATTTGAGTATTGCGTTTAATTACGTTTTTGTAGCTTAATAAGTAAAGTCTCTCCGGTTGGTCATATATAAAACAAAAGCCTTCATCGATTAAGCTTACGAAATTATTACAAAAACCATCTTAAAAGCGATATTACTCCATAACTTGCAATCTAAAACTTTTACACAGAATCTTCGGGTTCAATCCAAACACTTCTCTGGTCAACTGAAAGAGCTCCAGTCTAGTTCAGAAGACTCTGGTCGAAGTGCCAAACTCCTGCAAACAGACAGCAAAAAATTATAAAAAGCTTATTTCATGTCTTAGAACTCAATCTCAACATAGGGTTTCGATTCCGTACCATGTCCTTTCCCAACCATCCTTAGCTGGGTGATGAAGTCTGAGATCTTCTTGATTGCTTCAATCTAGATTAAAAAACAAAAAGGGTTTAAGCCAAAGATCACTACTTGTAATCCAAACCAATAAAAAATGCAAAAAACTCACCTGCTCTCCAAGAAACTCACTCGCAACGAAATCAGCTAACTGGGGATCATTGTTCTCTTCTGCCACCTGTTTTTTTTAAATAAGATTGAAATAACACGTTAGTTAAGGTTAAGAAAGTGACTAATAATAGTAAAAGAAGCTTGGGAACTTACGCTGTGAAGGTTAAGAAGCTTCACGTTGGTAAGTTTCTCCAGAGACAGAGCCAACTCCATTGCTGAAAACAAAAAAAAAGCTCTATTTAATATAAAAAAATGACTCTAGAGTGTTTTTCCCTTGTTTATATAATCATTATACCATATAATGCATCTCCCTTTTCAGCATGTTCGAATTCTGAGATAGGTGAGACGATAGGGTGGAGCCTCACTCTTCCTCCTCTTTGGTTCTAATATACACAAAAAACCAACACTTATTAGAATCTATCACAAAGATTGATTTTGCTTCAAAAAGAAAGAAGGAAACCTGGTACTCCATAAACTTCTCTGCGTGGCCTCTTTCTTCATCACTGGATTCCTTGAAAAATCTGGTGAAAATTATAAAAGGATTAGCATGTTTTTAGTTGGATTAAGATGGAAAGGGGGGGTTGGAAGATAAATTACTTGGCTAGTCCCTTAAGAGCAACGTTGTCTCTGTCGAAGTAAGCGTACATTGAGTGGTACACATAGGAGACGTTGTATTCCACACTGTTCAAAATCGACCTCCTCTTAGTCTTTTCATTATTTTGTAAAAGAAGAAGAAGTGTTTTGATGCTGCTTACTTGATTTGCTCATTAATGGCAGCCTCGGTAGCGTCGGCATAACCCTGGCGAGCGAGGGAGACATTGGATGTGATAGGAATAGCAAGATCGGCATTCTTCACCTCCTCGAAGGGCTGGAACACCACTCCGGTCATCGGCATATTGTTTGTGTCCACCGTAGCCGCCGCAACCACCATTGCTCTGCCGCCAGTTTTCCTGGAGAAACCGATAGAAACCGCGGAGGAGACGCCGTGGGGGAGTAGTGGCTTGGGAGAAGGAGCGGGTTTAGTGGTGAAAGACGAGAGAGCCCTTGAAGCCATCAGAGATATGGATGTTGAGAAGATATTTAGTGGATGGTGATGAGGATAAAGGGGAAGGAGGAGGAGGAAGGGTTTATATAAGGGGGAAATGGCGTGTGGTCACCGTTGGATTGAGATCCACGTGGAGGGCAGAGATAAGGGCAGATGTAGAGGCGTGTGGCGGCCTCGTGCTCCATCCAATGGGAGAGTGTGAACGTGATGATATTCGATACACGTTAGCACATCAGCGACACTTAAAAGTTTGTCCACTTTCTCTTTATCCTCGGAATCTTTTTTTACCATTTCCGTTTCCTACTCTCGCGCTGCCACTTTTCTTCTTCCTACTCGCTCTATAAGGACATATTTAATAAAAATTGAATCTGTTTGATTTTTCTTATATCTGAAAATCAAATAGTATTTCTCATAAAATTAAGCTAAATATGTATGTCATACTAATTTTCGGACCTAGATATTTTTTTATTTCATCTACGAAAGTTAAGATGGCTGGAGTTGTAGATAATATCAGATATTGACCCAAAAAAAAAGAGATGATAATAACACGTACGAAGACGTTATACGTGTGAAATGATCTATTCTCTATGATGCTTATCTCAAGACTTATAATAGGAAATGGGATAGAGATGAAGTATTTACCTTGTTGGCTGAGTAGATCTCTTATATTTATATATAAAAAAATCTGAAATTACAAAGAAACCGAGAGATTTATTGATGATACAACGAGCGAGTAGCCATTCTGAAGCGCGTTCCAAAATTGAAATGGTTCCTTGTCTTTATCTGAGACAATTACACGTTGGTAATAACTACAATGTGGGCCTCTTTCATTAGTCACGGTTCGCCAACAAAATTGCTTTCTCTTTTTTTTTTTTTTTTTTTTTTTTTGAACGAGTTAAATTAATACTCCCAACTATCAAGGTTTGATATTTCCCCAGATTTGATCAGATTCGTATTACTCTGTCATGCACAAAGAGAGAGAAGGTAGGCTTTAAAGAAAGTGTTGGAATTTTAATATTTTCAACATTAAACTACAAATAGAGCTGATGTTCCCCCGTTTAATACAGAAAAAGCTATTTAATGGATCAAATCTTAAATTGTCAATTTTGAAGTCTTTTTTTTTTCTTGCCGACAAACTAAAAAGGTGATTTTATACAGTAATTTTGTTTTAATAGTGTAAAAAATGATTAGTTGCAGTCTTTTATGTTGTGGGTCGGGAGGTTCCAACTTGTGTTGTGGTCATTTTTCATCAGAGTAATGATTTTGTTTAAAAACAATAAATATCCTTCTTCTGTGTTTATTTCTTTATATTGATGTTATTTTTATTTTATTTTTTGGTAAAAAAAATAAAAAATGTAAGCCTTTAATTTGTTTATTATTTTTTAAAAGAATTCACCATTATAAAACAAATACTAATAATAATGGAGAAATGGAAGAAGACATAATGCAAAATTCGATTCGTTGACCTGATGATGCAGTCCCAAGGAGTGATAGGCAAGTAGTGTTCTTTTTCTTGTTTTTTTTTTCTGTATATATCTATGCAGTTTCGATAAACATAGGCTAGCCACGTGTCAAATAAGTATTGGGTTGCTGGAATAGTTTGCACAATAACGAACCCAACGGTGTCTGGTGCCTAAAAAGTCTTGTCTGAAAAAAAAGAAATATCTGTTGAGAGAGAATGGATCAGATCTTCAACAAGGTTGGATCCTACTGGTTAGGCCAGAAGGCGAACAAGCAGTTTGACTCCGTCGGCGGCGATATCAACGTACGTCTCCTCCTCCCTCTACCATTTTTTTCCTGTTTTCTCGTGTATTCACCTGTTCGCGCATTTTGATTTTTTGTTTGTTTGTGGTGCCTTTTTTTAATCTAAATGTGTCTTCTTTATTCCTGATGGACGATGATAATCACCTCGAGTTTTCGTATATATTATCTCTGCATTTCCTATGGAGTTTTGTCGTAATTTTGGTACCCTGCACTTGTACGAATGTTGAGAGGTCATTCGTGGCTAGATCTCACGCCACATAAGGAAGAACATCTATGGTTAGGAATTGCATGTGCATGTGCTTGTGCGCAGGATTCTCATTTTGCATTTTCGTTTCTATGAATCTATGATGTTTTCTGTTGATGATGTGACAAAGGGTGACATGCTCATCAATTTATGGTTTATTATGTGGTTGAATACACACAATTATGATCTCGAAGAATCTTACTTTGACATTCTTGTTTTTTTTTTCTGTCTAGTCGGTATCAACGAGCATCGAAGGAGGAACAAAATGGTTGGTCAACAAAATCAAAGGTATCTTTAATTAGTCTTGATCACATTCCATTACATCCATCCACAGATTACAAAAAAAAAGTGTATAGAATTATAACCAACACACGTACGTTTCTTTATCTTGGCGCTTCAAATTAAGGAACAATGCAGAAGCCGTTGCCTGAGTTACTAAAAGAGTTTGATCTGCCTGTGGGAATCTTCCCACGCGATTCTACGAACTACGAGTTCGATGAACAGACAAAGAAAATAACCGTGTTGATCCCATCAGTCTGTGAAGTTGGCTACAAAGACTCATCCGTCTTGAAATTCACCACAACCGTAACTGGATATCTCGAGAAAGGAAAGCTAGCTGATGTGGAAGGAATCAAGACAAAAGTTATGATTTGGGTTAAAGTCAGTAGCATCTCCGCAGATTCCTCAAAAGTCTATTTCACTGCAGGAATGAAGAAAAGCAGAAACCGAGATGCTTATGAGGTTCTAAGAGACGGCGTTCGAGCCGATAAATTCTAACTCCATCCTCTTTATCGTTTCTTATCTTGTAGAGTTTCTTTTGCATAATCGGTTTTTGCTGTGACTATGCATGCATTCATGATTCTGATGAAGTTAATATATATGATGACTTCAATACTGCATGAGCATTTATATTTCTTCGGAATCCCAATCTTTTGCTGTTGTATCACATATCATGATTGTACTTTGTGCAAACCAAAAACAAATACTATATATATTATTCGTGTGCTCAATGTTTTGGTCTTAGATAATTGTATTTATAATACACAGTTCTATATGTTGAATTTTGGATAGAAATTGTATTGTTTTTGCTGTAAACATACATCAGAAGATACTTAAAGTGGGAGCAGTATACCCCAAAAAAAGAGGGTAAGATGATGATTGTAAACGGATTCAAAACAAGCATAGATTTTTGAGCATTATTGAGATAGAAATTAAAACATAAAATAAGATAGCTCATTAGAGAGGTGCTGAAATTAAAAGAGAAAAAGGAATGAATTTAAGTTGTCTTCAAAAACACAAAGGTTTGAGATTGATAGAGGAAGTTGCTCAATCGCAGCCAAGATTAGTTTAGGAAACTTCTATTGTATAACACATGGATTGACTTATAGAAATATTAGGCTATTGGGCTTGTGTTGGGCTTTCGTTAATAATGATGACCATCTTGAGTTATTGTTAGGATTAATCACAAGAGACATCAATAATAAATAAATAAATAAAGATCTGGTATAAGAACATTAATGAGCCTAAAAACAAAAACAAATACTATATAATAAGCCAAAAATCAAAAAGTAATGTGCATAAACTCTCACTCGCGCGTTTACATCACATCCCATCCATTTTTTCTGCAAAAGATGGTCGAGTGAATCTTAAATTAAATTCAGTTTTTGTTTCTTTACAATAATTTTGTTGAAGACACAGCTCAAACCAAAACCAAATTGGGGAATATATCTCTGTGCGTTACTGGATCGTAGCTCCAAAGGTCCCAACAACGAAGCTGAAGAAAGCTTTGGAGGAGAAGAAGAAGAAGTCTTCTGGGATGTCACAGAGATGGAGCAGAAAGAAGAGTCGTCTTCCATTAGCGGCTCTTCTCTTTATGCTCATAGTCACCTTTATGATTCTCTACAACGAGCGTAGCATTGAGCAGATCCACCACCACCACACGAATCGCCAGCAAAATCTCCGAGATGATGCTTCCACTTCCACTTTCACTTTCGTCCAGCCCAATGTTCCTTGGAATAAGCACGGTACTGATCCTTCCCTTCCATTGATTCCTACTACTTTCTCTGCTAATTAATTCCATGGAACACCAACGACCTTAGAAATTGCAGAGGTTTTGGATAGATTCAGCCGATGCAACTCGACGAATGAGTACAGTGGGAAGAAAATCGCAAGGGTAGAAGACCCGATTGGTCAAGGATCTGAGATTGTTGCAGAGGAGGAGGAATGTGATGTGTTCTCTGGGAAATGGGTCTTTGACAATTCATCAACATACCCTTTACACAAGGAATCTGAGTGTCCGTACATGTCTGACCAGTTGGCTTGTCACAAGCATGGGAGGCCAGATTTGGAATATCAACATTGGAGATGGCAACCTCATGCCTGCGACTTGAAGAGGTGATCTTACTTTTGGGCTGTTTTTGTATAAGGATTTTGAATGAAAACAAATATATCAAAGAATGTGGCTGTTGCTAGGTGGAATGTGACAGAAATGTGGGAGAAGCTGAGGGGAAAGAGATTGATGTTCGTTGGAGACTCATTAAACAGAGGCCAATGGATATCAATGGTTTGTCTCTTACAGTCTGTAATCCCACGTGAGAAGCAATCCATGTCCCCTAACGCTCCCCTCACCATTTTCAGGGCAGAGGTAATAACCACTTACACTTTTATTGCCTCCCCTCCGGTCGGTTTAATATTATTGGTTGCTCTGCGCAGGATTACAATGCCACGGTGGAATTTCTCTGGGCTCCGTTGCTGGTGGAATCAAATTCTGATGACCCTGTTAATCACAGATTGGGAGAACGGATTATCCGACCAGATTCTGTTCTGAAACATGCATCAAAGTGGCAACATGCTGATATCTTAATCTTCAACACATACTTATGGTGGAGGCAAGACCCTGTCAAGATCCGGTAAGTGTAATCATTTTCTTCATCTGCAAAAACCAAATAACATTTTTGCTAATCTTAATTCGAGCTAAAGATGGAGCAGCGAAGAGAAAGGGTCATGCGAGGAAGTGAAGGGCGCCGAGGGAATGGAGATGGCGATGAATGCTTGGGCGGATTGGATTGCTAGAAATGTCAATCCCAACACAAAGCGGGTTTTCTTCGTTACAATGTCTCCTACCCATCAATGGTATACAATCAATGTCTCCTACACATCAATGTCTATGAATCTAATTTTCGTGTTTTGACGGATCAGGAGCCGAGAATGGAACCCGGGAAGCCAAGGAAACTGCTACGGGGAGAAAAAACCGATAGAGGAAGAGAGTTATTGGGGAAGTGGGTCGGATATTCCGACAATGAGAATGGTGGAGAGAGTTTTGAAGAGATTGGGGCCAAAGGTTCAAGTTGTCAACATCACTCAGTTGTCTGAGTATCGTAAAGATGGTCATCCCTCGGTGTACCGCAAATTCTGGGAACCTCTTAACCAAGACCGGTTGAATAAACCGGCCTCGTATTCGGATTGTACGCATTGGTGTGTACCGGGAGTCCCTGATGTCTGGAATCAGTTGCTTTTCCATTTTTTGTGAAAATTTCATTTCACTTTTGTTTTACTTTTCCTAGGTAAAACAAACACACTAAACAGTTTATCAAATCTGTTAATTCCCTCTTTTATAATATTCTTGTTTGTCTATCATATTCTTGATGAAACTCCAATAAATTCTTAAAAGATCATTGATTGCAATTCATCTGTTCTATCGGAACCCACACAAACATCTCCCCGACCAGGAGATGGTATTTTCAAGAATTGTGAAACATTTTTTTTTTTTTTGAAACATTCAGAACTTGAAATCCTGTCTCTTGCAATATCGTTTCTGTTTCTGATGTTAATTTTTGTTGGTAACCTTTTGATTTATTAAGGGAAAAATGAGATCATTAAAGATCCGAGATCATTTTCCTAGACGTAAATATACTATGCATAGATTGTTTATTAATACGAAAATAATGTAGCAAAAAGTTAATAATAGATACATTAAGCAATCAGCAGGGGTTAGACTTATGAAGAAAAAATGTTGTCAAGAGATATGTGTAATTCACCTTGAGCATGATGGTGATTTACTAGCACCGATTATAAATAGAACTCTCTGCCGAAGTTCACGGATGACCTGAAAATAAAGCAAAACAACAAGAGTAATTAATCCGAAAATACCAAACATTATGAACCGAAACTAGATGAAGAGAACGAACGGAGTAGGAAGAAGAGCGCTTAGCCCATGTTTGGATATGGGCACTGCTGGTTTTAAGGTGAGAGGAGTAAGCAGCTTCTGCGTTTATGAAGTAGACTGAGTTCTCTGTTGCCTCCCCAACCCACATATCGTTTCTCGCATCCTTTGCTCTTTTAATTAGGTTGCAGAATCCTACCTGCCAAAGAAGAACACACAACATTTGCGTCTCTCAGTGTTTCACCTCTAAAATTAGACAAGATTTGAATTTGTACATACCACGGATCCGACAAGGTTATGGCTGATGTAGGGAGTGGGTAAGTCATCCATGGATGGGCTGCTGAAGCTTATAGCAAGAAGACTATTTGAGGCTTCCCCTGAATGTGAATGTGAATGTTGAGTGGATCCATCTGTCACAAAAACCCACTGCTTCTTTTGCTGAACATCCGAGTATGCATCTCCAACATGTACAACGTACACAGCGATATCAAATTCACTACAAACATAATAATAACAATAAGATACGTTAGGGTCTAGATTTGCAATGTAAATTTGGCATAAAGATTGTATATCAAAAAAAAACTTGAAATGAAATTAACCTTGAAAGAGGAATTTCACCAAAATTTGGCAAAGAAATCAGTTTACGGGGGTTGAAAAACGGCCTGAAGCACAGGAAAATTCAGCAAATAGATGAGATAGATTCAGGTATGCCTACAAAAGAAAGTCCACAAAACAACTTACTGAAAACTTTCAGAAGCTTTTGAAGACAAAGGCTGCCATCTTGAGCTAGACCCTCTGGCATGTAAGTAAAGCATTTCTGAATCTGAGTTCATTGGTACTAGCCCTTTCATTATGTATATTTTCCCCTCTGTCAGCTCGGTTCTCTGTCACAGTAGTAGAAAATGACAATTTTTTTTTTTCTTTTAAGAACTGCTCAACCAAATGGATGATGTTCGTAATGTACATTGATGGTGACGATTTTCTGATATGAACTGAAAGTTCATACAAGGTCCACAGCAACTCTGACAAGCTTATGATTGGAGAACTCACCCTTAAATCTAAGCTCATATGGAAAAGGTTCGCGTAAACTTATAACCCATTACCTTTAGATTGTGCATGAATCATTCAGATATATGCGTGTCAATGTACCTGTCTCTCTGTGGGATTCCAGATTGTTACGATGCCTTCTTTTATATATTGTTCGCCTTCATAATTTAAGCTCGTCAATCCAACAAGCCTAATCCTCATGAATGGGGTTACATCCCTTTCACCTAAGCCAGCATCTTCCAGAGCTTTTGCCACTGATTTTTCCATCTGTATTTGCTTGGCTGCCTGAGGTTTAGATTGAAACAGTTAATTAATTTAGCGCTAAACGAACTATTAAGAAAACACACACAATGTTCTACCTCAAATTTTGCTTTATATGTAGTGAAAGATGTCAACTGCTCCAGACTCATTTCTGCCATTAGGAGTTCAGGTTCAGCAGCCGTCTCTAACAGCTTAAAGACCTTGGCTCCTTCTTCGCTATCAGTGTCATTCTGGCTGTGGACATCATTTATTTCTCTCTGGTACTCACACATAAGACCCTCAACAAGAGCTGAGCGCCTAAGGCAAACCGAAAAAAAAAGGGCAGGTAAGAATGAGAGGAACTGAAATCTTTAGCTCGTGTTGGCTAAGCAAAAAGCCAGTTGACTAGAGAAATAGGGAAACCCATCCATAATCAGAAGGCCAGAAGATTTTCTATTATATAAAAAAAATTGGTTGTATTGTCCCAAAAACCAGCCACTTCAAACCTAATATTGTTGTATGAAACAGAACCTTTCTAGCTTTGATGAGTTACTCATGACACTCCTTAGACAAGAGATGCATGTGCCAAATTTGTCACATAAATGTTACTGAAATTGCCCTCTACAGTTATAATGGAAACTTGCCTCTGGTTATGTCGCTGGATCATTCTACTTTCCATTCTCTCTGATCGAACTATTGACTTCCTTTCACCTACCCTGTATACAAAAAGCAAATATAAGTTTTTTCCAGAACTATACAGAGGACCAAGTTGCATTAATAGGCACACATTTATATTGACCTTTCCTTGTATAGGATAGGGTATATACGTGTGATTCCAGCTAATGTTTTAGGCACTGGACCCCCATTGCACTTGATACAGTTGAAGGCCAGAGGGACACCAACTTCCTTACCTTGAAGAAGAGGGTAAAAGACAGTCAATATAAAGAAAACAATATGAAAGCACAAAATCACTATGAAAGAAGCAGCTCAGAGGATGTAAAGAGGTCCACATCACAAAGCTACTTACAGAATCCTAGTCGGTCCGCCCAGTGAGCTCTGTATGTCCCATTAATATTCAACAACAAACAGATCGTGTTTGAAATCACTGCCTGAAAGTTCGGTTGAATGAATCCATGAAGAAACCAACATGTGAAGGTTTCAGAAACTCTAATAAAATTCAAAGTCTAAAAACCTCAAGAGGTGATGTTGGGGTAGCCCAGCCAGAAAGTCCTGCCCCAAGGATCTTTAGATAAGAAATAAGAACGTAAGCATGCTGTTAGTCAGTGATCTAACCAAAAATATGTATTGCTTTAAACCTTGCAGGAAAATAACTTACTCGAAGCTTCTGCCCAACAAACAATTTTCCAGCATTCAGCTGCTTTGTCAGCATGACATCCAGAGCAGCCTTCATCGAGTACCTGTGATGATATTTTTTTTTTTTTAAATCATGAGGAAAGAAGACAGGAAAACAGGTATCCAAACAACAATAATAATTTCATACCATCCATCAGTGAGTTCTACTTTCATATTGCTGCCACTATCAGAACCATGTGTTTCCTGGGAGTCATTTTCGGTCTTTGGATTAATAGCTGATATGCAGAGCACCATCATTGAAGAAGCTGGAGCATCACCACTCAAAATCCTCTTGATTGCAGAGCAATGACCATGATTGACCTCCCTCTCATACCTATGTAGGTTGATTAACCATGTTAGACTTCGCATGAGCTCAAATAACAATGAGCTGTGTTGAACGATTGGGAAACCTGTATTTTAGTTCCTCAAGAACATTGGTGATTGTCAGAAAATTTCCTCTGCATTTGGCTAGGTAGTATGTCTCGTAGCATGCAAGTTTCCAGACTATCCACCTGTAGTGATTAGTAACCCACCTAGTGCACATATATAGAGATAGATAGTTAATAGGTGTAGAAATTATTGCTCCCTGTATATCTAATAAAATAAGAATCACATGCAAGATTCAATAGAATGGTCATAGCAAATAAGATGGGTCACTTATAACATTTCAAGGGACTGATAAATTACTTTCTAGATGCTTGTTGTAAGGAAGCACCACACTCAGCCAACATTTGAAGAAAAGTTTCAGCTCCAACCACATTTGAGGAAGACTCATCACGGAATACATATTTGTCTGCATTACTTGATTTGATTCTTCTGACATGGTCTGGCACATAATCCATCTAAAACCAGCCCGTAAGTGTGGTTTGAGTGAATGAAAAAAAAAGAAGATGTATATATAACTAAGGAACATGTGAAATGGGCAAGAATTTACCTTGGTCGTGGCTGTTGGATGCATCCCAAAATAATCCTTGATATATACTCTTGGAGACCTTTCTGGATATCTTGTAAAAAGCACCTTTTTTGAATGAAGTGTATCACAAGATACGACAGACAAACCTGATAATAGACAGGACACCGAAAATCATAAATCTGAGAGCCAAACAAATAAGTTCACAAAAAGAACCCGTTTAACAAAAAATCATATAAAGTTTCCTGAATATCTCACCACTTGGAGCATGCTGAGCATTTTTCTTTAAAGGAGTTTTAAAGGAGGAATTTCTTGGCCTTTTAAAAGGAGAAACAGAGAGTGTCTTTCCCAGTCTTTTCTTTTGGGTACTGTTTTGTTTATTGTTTGCATAAGCTGTATCACTGCGATTTGTAATATCGACAAGTGGCTGGTCAGCTGGCCTTCCAAATTGTTTAGCTCTTGGAATGAAACCGATTTCCTTGGAATTATTCACTGCTATATCTGATGCTGAAGGCCTGTCATTTGATAGTTCATGTGTAGCAAGTTTAGTAATATTCAGAGCACAGCCTGTCTCATCAACAGCTGCATCAAATTTCTTGATCAGATTGCCCCCTGAAGCTAGGTCCTCAAATTTGACTGATCTAAATTGCTTTGAAGATGACCGAAGAGGAGATATAAAACTATTTGACGTATGCTTGTGGCTTGTCTTTCCTTCATGAGTAATATAACCTGTGTTGGCACTTCCATTGTTTATAGTAATATCACCTAACCTTTTATCTTTCTGTGGTGTAACAAACTGATCACCTACTGCTACATCATCAAAGAAAGTCTCTAACTCAGGGTCTCCAAGAAGGTTTCTTGCACGTTTCAAAGCCTCGACTGACACTGACAATGATTTTCCACTAGCAGTCTGAAACTTTGTTGGAGGCACCTTTGAAGATGGATTTAAAATTTCTGACCTCTTCCCAGATACATGACCCTCATATTGTCCTGGAGTTCCTGAATGACGCTGAACCGCTTTAGCATCAAACTCCTCATGAGTTTTTAACTCAGACAAGCCATGTTGCTGGTGGGAAGAAGACGACCGGTTCACGTGGTTAAATCCATTCAAATCATCTTCTTTTAGTCCTAACAATGCCTTGGCTCTTGCCAGACCGGCAGAAGATACATTAACCTTCTTGTTAGAAGCTGTCTGAAAAAGAGTGGTGGGATCACCAAACCACTCACTTTCCCTGGGAAGAACGTTGTCTACACAGCCAAATAGAAGCTTAGTAACAAAGTAAGATGGTGTGTTGATTAGTTGTTCACTACCAGCTGATAACAACCGAACTCAAGAAACTGTGTGAAATAACCAGAAAGAATTAACCTAGAAGTTGAATGGAATAGGACAAAGAACAAGTTGATATTATAAATGCGCACAAGACTTTAGAGAAGAGGAGACACCTGAGTCAATAAAATCACCCCCAAGAATAGACATAGCTTTGGCAATTGAAGACTCTTTCAGTGGGACAGATTTCCCTAAGGCCGTTGTGAACATAGGCAAAGTTGCAGCTGTAGCCACTCGTCTGTTTTGGAGATTTGAGCATCCTGTGTTCTGCAAATCTAAAGTGTAGCCAAGAACAGGGAACATTCAAAGATCTGAAATCCTCTTAGATGAATCGAATTAGCAGTAAGAAAATTAAAGAGAATTCAGAAACAATTCACCCAGGAAATGAAACGAACAACAGATGTAGAAAATCAAAGGATTTTTCCTTTTTGAGTAATTCTTCTGGGTGACGTTGATTCTACAATACCGAATCTCAAATACGAACCTGAATAAACGACTTTGTCATCTGCTAAAATCGATTTGGCTCTAGCAGTCGAAGACTCTTTTGACTTGCCCAGCCCAGTCCTGAACATGGGGATATCTCCAGGCATCGCCTCCTCCCGTTGAATAAGCTTGGAGCATCCTTCATCAAACAGTTAATAATGAATCTCAGCGCCACATGGGGAAAAGGAAGAAGACATGAAGAAGCACCTTGAAGCAAGAGATCGGCCATGGAAGGTAGAGGAGCTGGGGATTCGAGCGTCGGAGGAGAGTCGGAGTCAGACTGAAGAATCCGGCCAGCGGCTTGCCACCGGAAACCATCGCCGCTGGAATCGGGAAATAACTGCCACGTCGACATTTCTTCAGTATAGAATCCTTTCGATTCGTTTATCTGATTCAACTAATAAACTTGCCGATTAAGAGTTTATTTTTTTCTTTCAATTTTCCCAAAAAGCAGCATATCATCATATTCCAAAAATAAAATAAAATATATATCGGAAAGGCGGGAAAGTTGAAAAAGCTTTTGGGCCAAAAACGTTTGGGCTCGATTCTAATAATTCTACACAAACGGTTGCTTTATCAGACGCTGTTTTATACTCCGATATAACAATGACGTCACTGTGGGACCCGATATAACGACGCAGCGTTCCAAGCATGGCGTTTTATAGAGATAAAAACGACACGAATGCTAAACGGAGGAAGTCGTTTTTCAATGAAACAACAATTATCATAAACATCTGTTCAACGGTTGACTTGAATGAAATTACATTCCAAGCGAGGGAGGGATCACAGAGAAATGACATTAACAAACAATCTCCACCGTCAAAAAAAGAAAACTAGCAGATTGGGTTATTACACGGCGGAGGTGGAGGTGGAGGGTACGGAGGACGTAGTGGGGACGCCGATGAATGAGAGGAATCCGACGGCGGCAGGATCTTGCTCGTCGAGGAAGAGATCATCGGTAGCTCTGAAGGCGCCATGAACGCAGACCGTCGCTACTCCGATCATGAGGGCGGATAAAAGTACAGATCCGACGCTGGTGAGGAAGATCACGGCAATGGTGGAGAGGATTAGGGCACCGAGAATTTCGAGGTCGGAGAAAGAACGGGCGAAGAGGATGAGAGGTCGATCTGATGGACGGAGGAGGTAGAGGAAGAGCCAAGAAGCGGCGAGGCATAGGAGGAGGAAGAGAGAGAATGGATGGGCGAGAAGGGAGCAACCGAGGATCAGAGATATGATGCAGACGTAATTCACCCTGAAATAAGAGGAGTTCTTCCGGAATCGCGTCGCTGCCTCGGAAAGCGAATCCGGCTTGGTGAAGGCGGATCGATCCAGGAGCTCCGACCATGGACGGCTGCGTGATAGACCATTACGGGCCGTTTCGGTTACGCGGTTCACTAATGCGCGGACGGCTAGAGGTTGCGATTCGCCCACACCGGTTACGATTGGGGGCTGACTAGCGGCGGTGGAAACCGGAAGCACATGTGGATCTGACGATACCATTGAGAGAAAGGGATGATTGATCTCTGAGGTTACGTATTACGTTTTTATAGTCCCGTTTACAATTACGCGTTTTTCAACTTTATTTTGATTAATGCTTAATTCTTCTTCTTTTTTTAAACTCTTCGTAATTACAATTACGATTAATGTAGTTTATACAAAAATTATTTCGAGAGATGCAACAATATTTCATGTACTATTATTCTTGATTACTTGGCTAAGAGCCTCTGACCATAATACGAATTAGCAAGTGTCTTTTACAGAAAAATAATATAAACTAACCCCCTAAGTAACATTACTCCGTCAATTTTCTAGACGATATCATATAAAAATAACTACATAGTAGTAGACTTGACAATGGCTAATTAACATTTATCAGACTCCAATTTACCCAAGTTGATAAATGGTCAGGTCATTCATTTGTAACATTGATCTTTGAAATATAACCATTTAACGAGGGTAGAAAAGAGCCATAGTTTTCTCTGGTATAGCATCATAAAACATAAATGTCTCTCTCTTAAGGCAACTCCATCAAACGTTAGATATGTTTACAACGGGAAATAGTTCAAAGTTACTTGATCGTTAAGAATAGATCATAGAAGCTAGAACACTAATTTCACACACGTTCATAAGTTGCATGGCAATCACACACTAATCTCTTACCTGCCAATGCCATGGAACTAGAAAGTTGCCCCGTTCCAACCAAAGAAGGATCCCTGCAAGAAGAACCAGACGAGAAAAAGAAATGTAGATATGACATATCAGGATGGCTATGGGCATAAATAATCCAGATGATGAATGCTCGGGGGCTTAGTGACCCACCTAAACGCGTTATAAAACGGATTTAGGGGAGCTAAACCTTGCGAATAACTCAAAACAAACAAAAAGTGTGGGTGTAAAACTGATATAGAGTTCTGGAAATGGTTTCTGCGATTGATCTAATTGTTTATTTTGGCTTCTTTGTGAGTAAAGATTATAGGTCTGTCTTATGATGAACTTACACAAAAGATGTATTTGTTCCCTATTCATGACCTAGTAGTGCTGGTGTAAAGCGTGTAAACACTGTGCATATTCTTGACTTTGATTGGCCTAGAGAGACAACGAACAATGAAAATGAGACATGGATGCGTGAAACCATCATCACATTTGATTATGCTATCAAACAAGTTTTCAGAGAGGGAAAGAAATTGCTTGCCTTGGTGTCGTAAAACTTGAGGAAGAATCGAGACTTGGGCACAGATAGCTTAGACTCAAGAATGGCGGAAACCGCAGCGCTTAGCTTCTTGTTCACATCCGGATTAAGGCCACCGATAGAGACTAGCTCACCATAAGCTGCAGGCTCCTCGGTTCCACCAAATGCCATAGGCACTGAGCCTTTCAACACAATCATCACATACTGAAAATTACAATGAAAAATGCAATCAAATAACGATGTACAAATATATATAAAAACCATTTTTGTATTTGGGTCGAAAACTAACTTCAGCAATAAGAGATAAAAAAAAGGTGGGGAAGGGCCTAGGAACCGTAGTAGAATACAAAGACGAACCCTAAATCCAAATTGCATTAGCCTTAAACAAAGCCTGTTAAATCTTTCTAAGCCATCAAGACTGTACAAACAGTCAAGAGCATCGCCTCAGAGATGTGAAGCAAACGGATCAACGGCCCCCACAGATCACTAGCTAAAACTACTCAGGAAACTGGAATTAATTCAAAAGAATGAGACGAATTACAGGTAAAATGGAGAGAGATTACGTTCTCAGGCTTGCCGATGATTTTGGCGACGGTGGAGGAAGCTTCGGAGAGAATGGAAGAGGAATCGACGCCGTCGAGGCTAACGTTGGTGGAGATGTTAAGGCACGGCATTTTTGCTCTCGCTCTCTCTCTACCACTCTAATTTTGTGTAAAGCGGATAAAACTCTCTCAATCCCCTTTTTGTCCCTATGTTATTCGCTTCGGCCCAACTTTTCGAGCCTTTAGGCTTTTTCAGGCCCAACTCCATCTTTATCATTTTACGTTGCTCGTTCCATGTATCTTATTTGATCAACGAATCTTCTGCTTCAGACAAATCACTGTCTTATTTGATTTCTCTCTCTTTTCACTAATACTGCAGCTTAAAATTTTGTTGCCAATTGAACCCGAACGAACTGAACAGGAAGATGTTTTCTTTTTTTTTATATTTGTATAGCAAATCGATTTTACCACCAAATGAATGGCTTCTAATTCACAAAATAAACTCCGGAAGGCCTATGAATGGCTTTGTGTCTCTCCTGAGTGACTTAGCCAAAAATAAAGGTTTTTCACTTACAAAGGCACTGCCGATAGAAAGCCACGCCTACCGATGGATGAACAAGGCACGTTTTTCCACCCTTCACCTTCCTTGAAACACTCAACCTGCAATAAACACACACACATGATCAACATTTGATTTTGTAAATGGTCGTGAGTCTTTTTTTTTAGTTTCATTTCAAGTTCAGAACTAATCTTACAGTGTCTAAGATGTCTACTCCTTCCCCCTTGTATCCTCCGATGACATATATGGAGTCTTTAACCACTGCGGCTGCTGAATATCCTCTTGATTCCTTCATTGGTTCTCCAGCTATCCATGTCCCTGTCCGTGGATCATATATCTCAACACTCGGAACCATTGTCGATCCATCAAACCCACCAATCGCATATCTGCAAACCAAGACAACCTTAACCATCTTTACCAACTTTTCTTTGTTTTTTGTCAACGTAAACAAACAGAAGGTTTTACCTTTGCATTTTGCCAAAATACCCAAATACTGAAATACTGAAAATTGCTATATATTCCAAAACAAAGTTAACTAGCAAACAATATTATTCTAAAATTTCAACTTGTGATTTGAGTGACTAATTAATTATCTAGTGAGTGAATGTTGCAACTTACTTTTTTTATTTGATCATTTGTTCTCTCATTCAAAAATTTACATTACCTTTTATAATCAGTAGAGCCTATATATCGTTTAATAGATCATCTCATTTTCTCCGTGTGATCAATAATAAAAAATGAAAATTTTAAGGGGGGGAAGAAACTTACAGTTTCTCGTTCAAAACAACAAGAGAATGACAGCCTCTTCTTGACTTCATCGATGCAATACTCATCCACGAGTGCTCTCTAGGATCAAACCTTTCAGCTGTGCTGTAAAAAAGTAAGAGATAGAGAAAGAGGATTTCCAATAAAATCGTTCTTGTTAGCTTCGCATTTCAGTGTTAAGATTAGGGAGGAAAACAGAAGATAAGGCTTTAATGTTCTTACTTCAGGTACTCCGTCTCATCAAAACCACCAACAGCATATATTGAACCGTTATGCTCCGAGGATGCAACTACAAATCTCTGAGATCACAGAATAGTGATAACCCAAAGAATAACGCGGAAGAAAAGGTCAAAGTATCATCTCGCTAAGGCTAACAGCCAATAGGTGAGTGAAAGCAAAAACTACATATCTAAGTTTATCCTTGAGACTCATTACTTGAATGGTACAAGTCAGCGAAATAGAGAGAGTAGTTTTAACCATGAATTCTCATTGGGAACTTATGTCTTTAGCTGTGAGCTTCTGTCAAAATTTTGCACCATTGGGAATCTAATTGACAATTTTTTCAGACTATTGGCTTTCACCATATGTCATGCGGATAGAGAAGAACGTTTACCTTCTGCTTCATTGACCTTGTTCTGATCCATCTCCCTATATCTGGATCAAGCATCTCAACATCTGAAAAATATGCCTCAATATTCCCGCCTCCGATTGCAAATATTTTTCCATCCAAAGTGGCTCCGCCTAAACTTCCTTTTGGGTCGTTCAAGGGAGGGCACAAGCTCCACCGGCTATCAGTCTCGTTATATGATTCAACTTCAACATAACAAAGAGGAGGCAAAACAGAAATCAAAGGTCAGGCTTTTTTAATTAGGGAGAAAAACAAGCGAGCAGTGGTAGACACTGATCCTAAAATATGCACAGCTGAAGTGAAGTGCATGACATCAATACACCTCACTTCACAGTAATTCGCTGAAAATCTTTGAGCCATTTCGTTTAGTAATTTGCTGAAAATCACAGTAATATGCTTTTGCTACCCATATTCAGTTTTTGTAGTCCTTTTGGTTGTTAGTTAAGAAAATCTGTAAGGTTTATTATATATGTATTGTATACAGGCTCTAATGCATTAATAGTTAAACCATTTTAAGAAAAAAGAGAAAGAAAAGAGAGGACCTACCTGTGTTGTACCAGCTATGGCCACCGTCATCACCTCCAAAGATGTAAATTTTACCATCCAATTTTGCCACTGAAGCATTTGAACGGATACAGTTCATTGAACTATGAGCCTTTACAACATTCCTGGATGGAAAATATGATTGCACTGGTGACAACCCTGATGCAGAGTAACCATCAAATCCGCCCAAAAGAAGAATTGCCTCAGTTGAATCTAAGCTTGAATCATCTGGTGAATGGATCTCCATATCACTACCACCAGCTTTGGCGATTGAAGAACCTGACATGGACTCCAGCATTTTGCAACGCTCTCTCAATCTATGAATTTCCTTGTGTGCTTCATCCTGAAACACCAAAAAATCAAAAAGTAAAAGTGTTGTGGTTTCTCCGCCACCAAATTCTGAGCTTACAGGTTCCAATAACAAGGAGCAAATGGTAACTGGTGGAACACCAGACTAAAATGACAGAGCTTCTACTGATATGATGACTTTCTACACATCTAAACCTGATTATAGCGCACAGGCTATGATAGTTCTGTGGAATATCATTGATGTCAGGCTATTGCATGTGTTCACCAATTTCTTTCAACTGGGGGACGTTTGTCATATCCAACATTCACAAATGCAAACGGAGTTCCACAAGGAAGGATGAAAATCCACAATAGCTTGCATTAAACAAAAATCTTACCAATTTCTCTTCCAAATAACATATCTTGGTTGAATTTTCCATCCCGTATGCCCTGAGTTCCTTCACCTCATGCATCAACTGCAAAAGAGATTAATGCAATATGATCCCACTGATTTTGATACGCCCAAGAGATATGATAATCTTGTATGAGGGAATGAAAATGCTCAATCAACTGTAGATCATGAATAAGAAGTTGGATGCGGAGCTGACTTGGAGCAGTTTCTGCTTAACGATTCCTTCAACATTATAGCTGATATAAACAGTTCTACACACTTAATAATTGACAGCTTGGATGGGTATACATAGAAAGGGTGAACAGACGTTAGGTTGACTAGAATTTGGGTATTGTAGTTGAGATAGTTGGGGGTTCTCTAGAACTAATACCTAGGTTTCTGGTATATCAATGGTTACGCAAAGAAATAAAGGCAAAAGGGCTGACTTTAGCAGATTTACACATAGAGTAACACAAGTATTATAACTGGAGACCTAGTGTGGATAAGTCCCAACAATATGTAGATACCAAAATACCTGGCTTATTGTAGTTTGACGAGGAGATAATACGAGAGAACTGCCATCCCCTTTCCCCTCTGAACACGTTTCCTCTTCAAGTGGGTCTCTGCCGTCCAAGTTCTTGCAGGTGGGAATGTTGGCTTGGTCAACAGTTTTCATTAGCCTATCTCGATGCTCATGACTAAGTGCGAGATCCTTCAGTTTCTCAAGAACACAATCCATATCCTTTTGTTTGGTGTTCTGTACGTCTGGATGATTTTCAGAGAGATCAGGATGAGAAGCAGCAGCTGAGGAGTCAGATTCCCTGCCAGAACCGAGTGAAACCTCCAAGATATCCACCGTTTCATTCTTAGAAGGCTTAACCTCATCACTATTCTCTTTAATTTCACTTGACGGAGCAAAGAGAAAAAGCTGTCTATTTCTTGATGTACTCACGGGTGGGTTAAGTTTCACAGCAAAAGATGTTAGCAGACACATCAACTTGTTTGTCTGTAAATGATCAAGCTCGAACCAAAAATGGTGAGAACTGTAGTAATTATCTTCAATTGCAGGTTTGAATTTTTCTTCAGAAAGGGGTTCACACTGTAGCCGAACACTGATTTGAACCTGAAAAACCATAAAAGACCATTACATATTTCATGAAATTTATACTGCATATTGAAAAGGTTAGCAAGTGTCAAGCCACCTGAAAAACAATGTGTAATCCAATGCATCAAAGAAAAACATATTATGAAAGGTGAACACATCACCGTCTGGTACCTGTGCAGGATATGCGGTTCTCTCAGAACCATTAGAGGTCCAGCCATAGGGGTCAATATTCAGCTGACCAGGACCAGCAGCATCAAAAATTCCATGAAGTTTACGATCAGAATAGTTGAAAAGAAACAACGGCAAACCTACGTCAATCTTCTGCACGTATGAAATGTGGTTATAGGGTAGACCTGTAAAAATCAATTAGCGGATTCAGGAATCATATACATAATACATGGAAACAGTACGGCCAGCATGCTAAACAAGAGTAGGGATGTGAGACTACATCCAGGAACTTAGACAATTTCTATCATCAAAGACAAAATTGAATCATAGATACTAAAATCGCGGAAATACAGTTTAGAAACAATAAATTGCATCAACATACAACAGTGAACAAGAATTACAGTAACAAACAGTTTTATCCAGCCTAGGAGATTAGTTAGAAGAAAGACAGTAAGTAATACGCTTCCCTCCCAGGATAAGGTTTTCAAGAAGACTCACCAAACAACTGTTTTGACATGCATTCTTTGATGGTATTCTTGGTGCAGCCAAAGACTACACCGCCTAGTTGACTTTTGGTCAGGTTTCTGGATGAAACTTTCCCCCTCCATTGAGCCATCCTGTAATGCATTGGGCGAGAGATTAGAATGTGAATGATTCATAGTGTGCGCTTCAACTATTAAAGCGGGTCCCATTGTTCCAACCTTGTAAATTGAAAAGAAGGAGGGAAACCTTCAAACAGATGGTGTGCATGAACAGGCAGCTTGAGGGATGTGAAATTACAAAATCACAGATGATGACATTCACTCAAAACACGAAACGCAAATGAAACCAAAAAGGCCAACAAGCAAAAACACAACCGGAGATCAACAGATAAACCTCAAACAGAAGCGCAGAGTTCAAATTTACACAAGAAAAAAAAAACCAAATCCTCGAAATGCGTGAAAACGTTCAAAGGAAATCAAAATCCGACGTTTGAATTTCCAAAAAAATCGGAGTCGACACGTAGACTTAGCTGACATCGTGTTCGGAGAAGACACAAACAGTGCCGGAGAAAATAAAAGAAAAGAAAAACCCTGGGAAAAAGCAAAAGACAACCTAAATGCCGGAGAATCGAATCGAACACCAAAAGTGGAATTCGAGCTTTATCGACGACACAAAAAGGCTTTTGACTTACTTAGGTCAGAGCGCTGAGAAATCGAAGAAGAAGAGGTCTCGGGGAGACCGCTAAAGATGGAGGAGCGCCATTTAGTGATGGCAAGACGAAACTGAGCGACAGAAATTGAGTGCTAAACTGGAAGTTTTTAAAACATACTCCTTTCTTCTTTAAATATTCATTTTTCAGTTTTTAGAGTAACTCCAAAAAAGCATGTGTTGTCAAATCATATGGCTTATAAATATAGAAAAGCATGTTTTGCGTTTTTTTGTTAATAAAATATTGTTTTAGTATCAGGAAAATATATGTTAAATTTCATATTAAAATATGATTGGGTGTAGGTTTCTTTATTTATTTTTATTGTGTTACTGGCTGTATTTGAATTAAAGTTTATGCTGTATCTAGGAACAGAGTGAGAAAACCATTTTGATATAGAACATATTGTATCTGTGTAAAGATAGATAAATGAGAAAACAATTTTGATATAGAACATATTGTATCTGTGTAAAGATAGATACATGTGAACCGAGAAAGCTATTCTAATACTATCAAACAAATAAAAAAGGAGATGCCTCTTACCCTTTTCTTTTTTTTTTTTTATTATTAGGAGGTTTTGGGCCGAGATCCGTACATTTCCATCCTTTTTATTTATACACTATTATCTTTTTTGGGATGAAGTTTGAAATAAAATTAGATGTGGACATGCATAAGCCAAACAGTAAAAGTATTATTAAAACCTTCTAGTACGTAAATGCTAAAAACATTTGTCAATTTGTTGCTGCTCCTCGAGTTCCACATATGCAGATTTTTACGCTTTGGCTTTTCTCTCTGTTTCTCGAGTTATATATAGCTGGGTCTCAAGCTACACACGCCGTTTTCACTGCACACCAGGTAAACTAACCAAATTACCAACCAGAATCTTTCGATCATTTGTTACCACTTACGATTGTTCATGGACATGTGATAAGATGAGCAACAACAACAACACAAATTGTTTATTTGAGTTACCGTTATTTTCTGTTAGCGAGAAACAGAACAGAGCACTTATATGTGGCTTCTGAGTTATCTTACGATTAGGGGCAATCAGTTTATTTCTGTTAGTGAGACTTTGAACAGAATAAGAAACAGAGCATTTCTTTTGTCTTCTGAGTTCGTCTACCAGAAAACTAATAATATTTGTCTTTTAAGGTTTTTGCTTATTCACTCTGTTTTGGTCCTACGTTCTCACTTTTGATCTTCTCTGACCTATGGGACCAGAAACGAGTGATGGACGGTGAGGATATTTTCGACAGAAGGTCCATTCCGTAGTAGTGTGGCTGATCTATGGGACCATGAAGAGTCTTCATTGAAGACTATGTTAACGCAACTTTCAGACTAATCGAACCAAAGAATCAAATAAAAAGGACTTTTGCTGTAAAACTCGGTGTATAATTTCTAAAATAAAGAAAGGAGCTTCGCACATAGTATTTCCTAAAAACTATGAGAACAACATTAATTATGCCATCAAAACTTCCTCGGGGGCGACGGATGAGAGCTGTTGTTGTACGGCCAAAACAGATGCAGCAAGCTTGAGATCTCTAGAGATGAGCAGATCTCCGATCTCTCCAAGCTCCTCGTTCTCTCTCCATACCGATAATCCTTGAAGCACTTGGAAACTCACTTCGTGTCTGATTCCAACCATCATTAGGTCATAACGGTTCCCTTCTTCCCTCAGTAGGTTCACCAAATCGCTCGCTTCCTTTATCATTACCTAACAACAAAGCCAGAAACCATAACGGTCAAACTTGAAACACGTACGGGAGAAAATTTTACATTCTGATTTATTAAGTTTTGCTTTTAACCTCTCGTGAGGAGACGTTGTGTTTGTCCAAGGTGTCTTTACGGAACTTTTCGATGGCTTTGAAATCGAGCCTTCTCTCGATAACGTCGTTTAGCTTTGAGACCTTTTCACCGTCAATGAGTTTAAGAACGTCTAGATATACGCACGGGTTGTTCGTCATCCTAACAGCAAACGCCAGCGTCTCGCGGTCGTCTGCTCCTCCGAGGAATATCGCACAGACGTTGATTCTTTTCGAGCCCTTCTTGATTGTCGTTCCCATGTTCTTGAAATCTGGAAGCCGTCCTTGGTCAAAGAGAATCGCGACAGAGCACGGCGAACCGGTCAAAACGTTGCGGCAGAGCCGTCTCTCTGCTGCAGTCCCATCGTCGATCCCGATGATAATGAGATCAGTTTCTTTTTCGAAGGCCAACGCGCAGACATCCTCATGCATCGTCTTGCTCGGCGCAACTGCGGTGAAACATTCGACGGAAACGTTTTTCTGCGAAACGTGTCCGTTTTCGAATTTCTTGAAGGCTTTCGAGATCTGATCTCGGCGGTTGGCAGATGCTGATGGATCGTCGTTGTGATCTGATTGGTGTTGAATAAGAAGAGGGACGTCATGGTGCTGGAGCTCTTCGAGATTGACGTTAACGACGGAGAGCGAAGAGGCGGTGGACGGACAAGAAGAGAGCTCTAAGATGGTGAGGATGGAAGGGACGGTTTCGAGGTGGTAGTAACAAGTGAGGATCTTGATAGGGTTGTTTGGTTCGTAGTGCTGAACGGTTTGTCGCCGGTAAGTGATGTGTTTCCGCTGCATCCAGCCGTAGAGGTTTTTGACTATGGCCGTGAAAATGATTGAGTGAACCATTGCAGAGACCACCATTATCCCAAATGCTTCCTGGCTTATATTCTGCATCCCTTAACACAATATTTATTAAGAAAGGTATAATTATCTAATAACTATTTTATTCATATGAGTAGAAACCAATAATATCCTTATCTACTAAATTAATATTACCTTGTAGTTCAACAACTGTTTGAAGATTTGGACATCGTAGATCCCTTGTATGCAGACGATGAACCCAACAATCACGGCGTGTGATAAAGGAACCTTGAAGTAAAGCGATGGTAGGACGATGGATGCAAACTTTGCAGCACTGACGGTAAAGAAAAGCAGCTCCAAAATTATGACGTCTCGTTGTTTAAAGGCAAAGAAGTCGACTTTGTTACCGATTCCAAGGACGTAACACGGCATCAGAACAGCCCAACAGAAGCAACCGATCTTGTCGGTGAGACCAGTACCTAGAGGAGGCGTCTTAGGAGTGACAAGACCGAGAACCACAGGTCCGACTAAGTAAGGAAACCCTACGGTTTCGGACAGGAAAGTGGTGGTGCACAACATGATGCAAATGATGCATAGATGCGAAGCCTTTAGTTTATTTCCTTGAGGTGTTCTTCTCACTATCCATTTGAATATTGGTCGGCACACAACTACTATACCAACGATCAGTAGTACCTTTGTGAAGGTAGGCAGATAAGTGATCTTGGAGTACTTGTATTGCAAGAAACTGCAAAAGGTAATTAAAAGGAGGAAAAAACCCCAGCCGAAGCAGTTTGAGACCATAATGGAGGAGAGGGCTAACCGACCGGGCTCCGAGTTTAGCATCTTGAGATTCGATAGAACCGAATAGGCCACTTGAAAATACACTGCAGATTCGTTTGTCAGCACATCGTGAAGCTGCTTGGGCTTAGTGTTGGCCACGCTTCCACGTATGCAGCTCGTGAAGGCGGTAACTGTTATAGAGCTGACCACGTACGGAAATAGAAAAAGAGAGAAACCATTGATGACTGCGAGCTTGCCTCCTCGCTTTATAACTCCCATGTCTACTTGAGCTGTGGTTATATATGAGATGAACATGAAGGATATCGCCTCTAATGATTCGATTATGAAGAAGCTTCTTGTGCTGAAAAGTTTTCTTACTAAATCTATGTTTTGCCCCAAAGCTGAGGGGCCTAAGAATATCCCAGCCTGCAGTTTCATATCACAAGATCAAATCACTAAATATATATAGAGAGACTTAAGAAAAAAAAAACAGATTATAATGAATTACCAGAACTCGAGGGACAAAGTCGACGTTTGCGAGAGGACGGAGAAGAGCTTGGAAGAAGGAAGAGAGAGAAGAGACGATAGAAATGAGAAGAAGAAGAAGAGGAGTCGAATACTTCAACGGGTCATCTCCTCTAAATAATCCGGCAGAGCTTGATCCAAGCCATGCCTCACATACAAAATCTCCTGTTCTGTTTCCAACACTACTAATGTTCATCTTTCTTTTTTGAGAAATAAATTGATGTGTTTCTTTACTATTAACGTTTTGTTCATCTTATATATATATATAATCCTGTTCTGAATTCATCATAATGCTAATCAATAACTGAGCTAACAGCTGGGAAAGAGGATACATGTTTCTTTTTTAAGATTGCAAACAGTTGTTGTTTTTCCCTGTGTTGACTTTATATAACCGTCACAGAAAATAAGGAAAAACCGTCAGAGAATTAATAAGTAAAAACCGTCATTTATATTTAATTTTGGACTTATATTTTTGTAAATAAATTTTCAGTTTTGTGTAGCTATCATAAACTAATTAATCTTAATCGTGACCATTGAATAGTGTATATAGATTAACCTTGAGTTTACTACTAGTGGAAAGCCAAAAACATGTTTAATTCTGTTAATGAAAATGTTGCGTTAACGATCCATACCGATAATTAACAATGTATAATCATGACAAACGATTAAGTATTAGTGTTGTAGATATATCATCATCCATTTACAAATCCTTATAATGCATGATAAAGAAAAGAAAATATCAACTTTGATTACAATCAACGTACATACTCATATATATACATGTTTGTGCCGATCAGTCTCAAGCTATAATCATAATCTGATCATGCTCAAGATTCTTGGACCACACATACGCAAATATAGAAACCTTAAAAGTAGGATGACCTCTCACAAGAAATGAAGAACAACGACATCAATAATTATACTCCTAAATATAGAGAGAAGAAAAGAAAAAAAAGAATAAAGTTATGCTTTCTTCATCTCTTCTTCTTGAACTCTTACAATCTCTCTCTCTCTCTCTCTATGGCTTGACTCTCAAAATGGAAAATGTAACCAGCACTTATAACTACGGAGGAGTAGATTGGCGATGCGAGCCATGGCTAGGTGCAGGCTCGGTGGGGATAGGGCGTGGAGAGAATCCGATCAAGTTCGCTCTTCCTCTTCTCCTCCTTCAGATATCTGTCGTCTCCTTATTTACCGCCTTTTTTCAGTTTCTTCTCCGGCCTTTCGGAAAATTTGCATTCCTCACTCAGATCCTGGTATACACATCGTATACTCGTTTTTGCGTTATCGCATTTTTCAAAAAACATTCCTTAGTCGTCTGTTATGATTATGCTCTGCTTAATTGCAGGCTGGGATCTGCTTAGGACCGTCGGTTATAGGACGTAACAAACAGTACATGTCGACATTTTTCTACACAAGAAGTATGTACATAATCGAATCCTACGAGGCCATATGTTTCCTCTTCATTTGCTACATCACAACATGTCAAGTCGACACCAGGATGATAAAGAGAGTAGGCAAGTTAGCAGTCATAAACGGCTTCTTGCTTTTCTTCATACCTTTCGTGTGGGGGCAATTCGCGGCCATCATGATCTCCAAGAGACTCGGAGGCGGGCCCGCGGGGATCCCTCCCGTGGAGTTCCACCACGTGGGGATCGTGCAGTCGACGATGTTCTTTCAGGTGGTCTACGGAGTGTTGTCGAGCCTAAAGATTTTGAACACTGAGCCAGGGAGGTTAGCACTTGCCTCCATGATGGTTCATGACTGCATCTCTTGGTGTATGTTCATGGTTAACATCGCTATTAAACTTAACGTTGATAAAAATCGAGCCTTCTTGTACGTCGCACAGGTACCATGTTAATATATATATATATATATGTATATGTGTGTTTATTTATAAGTAATCCTTTTTTATACTCTATACATAATTAGTGTTAAATATAAAGTCGAAAATTAATGCAGCTGACAATGATAATGGCAATACTGTTTGTCTTCCGACCAATAATGAAGTGGATGATGAAGAGAACACCAGAAGGACACTCTCTAAAGGCCTCATATCTCTGCGTTATATGTGTCTTGCTTTTCGTCTCCTCTCTCTGGGCAGAATTTGTCGGCTTACCTTACTTCTTTGGTGCGGTCGTCTTGGGTCTAGCCACCCCAAAACGTCCGCCTCTAGGCACAGGACTTTCGGAAAAAATGGGTTGTTTTATCTGGTCTGTTCTGATTCCTTGCTACATCATCGGGGTTGGCTACAATATCGATCTCTCTCTATTTTCCTTAGGAGATATTATCCGTTATGAGCTACTTTTTGGCGTGGTCCGGTTCTCCAAAATGGTGGCTATTGCCTTGCCTTCCCTTTACTTCAATGTTCCACTCTGGCACGCGATTCTTGTCGGGTTTATCGTCAATATCCAAGGAATTTACGATGTTCAAATCTACAAACAGAACCTCAATTACAAGGTTCAATCATATCGTGTGAATACTTTTGTTATTATTTTTGATAGATAGTATAATCTTTTGTTATAACAATAATTAAGAAAAGATAGATGACAATGCATACTTTTGTTCAAGGGCTGCAGAAAATATCAACCAAATCTTTTGGAGCAATGGTGATATCAGCAATGGTAAACTCAACAATTCTCATAGTGATAGTCAAGAAAGTGTACCAAACCATGAGCAAACGCAACCCTTACAAGAGACGTACGGTTCAGCACTGCCGAGCCGAGGCTCCGTTGAGGATCCTCGCTTGTTTCCGGCAACGCGAGGCTGTCCGTCCGGTGCTCGACCTCGTCGAACTCTCTCGTCCAGTCATCGGATCTCCTCTCTCGGTCTTCGCCGTGAATCTAGAAGAGCTTAATAACCACAGCCTTCCTCTTCTTATCCATCACACGCAAGAGATAAGTCCCTTCATCGTGCCTAGCCGTAGAGACCAGATCGTTAAGGCTTTCTACAACTACGAGAAGACTAATCCGGTAAACCAGACCAACCTCAAGAACCGTATAATCTGCATCTGCCATGCCAATATGGATCAGGAAAATAAGTTTTTCGTTTTTTTTTTTTGTTGCGCTTCGTCAGGAGACCGTATTGATAGAGTGCTTCACGGCGGTGGCACCGCGGAAGACGATGCACGAGGACGTGTGCGCGATTTCCTTTGACCAGGAGACGGATCTTGTGGTTCTAACTCTCGATGCCGGGATCGAGTCGTGGGAGAGGCGGTTGTGTCAGAATCTCCTGCAAAACTGTCCGTGCTCCGTCGCGCTCTTCATAGACCGAGGAAGGCTCCCAGATTTCAGGTTCGTGCCGATCAAAAAGCTTAGCATCAATATCTGTGCTGTCTTCTTAGGCGGGCCAGATGACCGCGAAATGCTTGCGTATGCTACACGCTTATCAAACCATCCAGGCGTCGAGCTTCATGTCTTCCGGCTCGTGGACCAGAACGGCGTATCGCCGCTCCAAGACACGGTCGAGAGAAATCACGACATGAGAGTCATAAACGTGTTCCGTAAAGAGAATTCCGACAAAAACATCATCTTCAGAGAGGTAACAAGACCCTTTTTTTGTTTTTTTCTTCAGTTTGGTTTAGAAGAAAGGTTTCGTGTATAGACGGAAACAGCGGTTTTCTTTCTTTCTTATGAAGTCTTATCATAATTTACGTTTTGTGACATTGTGAAGGTAAGAATAGAGGAAGCGGTGGATCTAATGGAGTTGCTAAGGAAGGAAGGAGACGACTTCGATCTGATGATGGTCGGGATAAGACACGAAGAGAATCTATTGATGTTGGAAGGATTGTCAGAATGGAGCCATATGAAGGAATTAGGAGAGGTTGGAGATTTGCTCATCTCCAGA
Organism: Eutrema yunnanense; assembly: GCA_002933935.1. Lineage (NCBI taxonomy): Eukaryota > Viridiplantae > Streptophyta > Magnoliopsida > Brassicales > Brassicaceae > Eutrema > Eutrema yunnanense. Next base: position 347,352 of record PKML01021855.1, on the reverse strand, counting down.
GATCTCGAGCTCTCTGTTTCGGTTCTTGCAGTCCAACAATGAGCCTCGAGGGTTTTATTATGGATTTTGTAGTCTCTTTTGTTTAGAGGTTAACTAACTTTGTAAAAAGAACCTAAATACTCTTGATGAGTCTTCTCTGATGACCGGGCATGATCCAAGGAACTAGTGATAAAGTTTATTAGATATATTAACAAACAAAAATACAAACCATCTTTTGTGTATTTTATTCAATCATCATCTTTCTGTTTTTGTTAGTTTTAAAATAAAGCTATTTAGGATAAGTGTATATAATTTTATCTATAAGTCCATTAAGATCACCCACATACAAGACACAATGTCTTCCGCAAGACACAATGTCTCCCAGAAATGATCACGTGTCGCGATATGATTCGTCGCATTTTTATTTTATTTTTATTTTTAAAAGCGGAAAACACAAGACCCCACCATGCTCTCGCTCTGCGCTGCAGATGCACTTACTTTCTTTCTCTACAGTTGTATAGCCTACTCTCTCTCTCTTTTTTATTCAATTGCCTTATTGAACAAAATATAGATAACAGTTTTATTTTACAGACGAATAAAAGCTTGATACTGAGTAGCATCGACTCACTCAACAGGTTCAAACGTTTCAAATTTCAACTAAACAATTAGTAATAACAGTGATCACTACTATGAAACCCTTTGAGGTAGAATCAACGGTGCGACTCCACAACACTCGTTATTGCTCTTACTTGATCTCCAAGAAATAGTCGATATCGCTCGGCTCACGTTTCCTTCTCTTGGGTATGAGCCGTATGGCCGGTGGTTCAGGTACAGCACCACCACCGCGCAGTCATCAGCTTTAGAGGCTGGAAACTTCGTTCTCCATGTCCGAGCGGCTCTCTGAACCAACGTCTCAGCTGCCATTGACCGGTCCTTACATGCACCTACAATCTTCACCACTTCTTCGTTTGACAAAACATCCCAAATCTGTTCATCAAAACACACATAGAATCCTTCTAAGACACTCTGTTTTCATCGAATGCATTTGTAAGAAGACTGAAAACTCGTTCAAGTTGTTTACCCCATCGGTGGCTAGAATCACAAACTCGTCTTCTCTACTGACTTTTCTGCAGAAGGTCTCAGGAATGCAGAGAAGTCCATAGTCTTTGAGGCAGAAATCACCAAAAGCCCTTGACATTGCGAGTCCCGGGCAATCATCATCAGGCATCCACACTCTATACACATCAGGTTCCTCTTCCATAGCAAACACCCTTCCTTTGCACGACACTATTCTCTCTGCTTCGCCTGTTAAAAATTACGGAAACTTCTTCATGGGATTTACTTTTTATATACCCACCTCAAAATTTAATACTTTTAGAAGAGGTAATTTAGTCTAGAGTTTAAAGGTTTTTTTAAAAAAGAAGCAAAGGTGTGCTGAAGAAGGAGACGATACTAACGTTGGACACATGGTTTCAGATCAACCGTGAGTTGGACAGCTTTGAGATTGTTCTTGCTTCCACGGGTGCCAAGAACGGCTCGTGAATCTCCCAAGTTAGCGACCACCAAGCAGTCACCCTGAAAACGTTTGACGAGACAACTTTCAATCTCTTTTTGATGAACTGTGTTGAGACTTTTTTTCAGACTGTATTATTTTAGAAGAACCCATAAAGCTCGAGAGTAATGAAATTTACCTGTTTAAGGACGGTTACAGCAGTTGTACCACTACAAAAACTATCATAAGGAGAGTCAAGACCAAGTTCGCTGTCTATTTGCTTGAAGAAAGTCACTAGAACGTCCTCGGATTCACGGAAGAGTCCCTCCTGACTCTGTGAACTACTATCATTCTCTATGTTTTCATTGCCGCCAGATTTTGAAGATCGGATTTTCGAATGGACCCTTGAAGGTAGATTGTCACATACGTGACGCGAAATTTTGTGACCCATGGGGCCGTGACCGTCAAATACACCACAAAAGATCATATCTTCTTCCCCACCAAAGTTCTGAAACAAAGTTTAAGATGCAAAAATGATTGGTCATTGCCTTATGGGAGACATGTTCCAAATGTAAAATTCCATGTAATAGCAGAAAACAAAGCAGTAATGCCTAGCGCCTGAAACCGAACCAAGAGAGGTTAAGAAACAAATGATAGGACCCAACATTGATTAAATAAAACTGCTAAAACTTTTACCTCCCAGACAGTCATGGCGTCTTGATTTATCCCTTTTTTCCCTTGTTTGATTGCCATGGAAACGTGTTTGGATGATCCACGGGACCTTATAACGGCACCATCATTTGTGTCCCTAACCTCAGCCTCCCTATCTCCATGTTCATTACTATCATCCGTGCCATTCTCCACAATTATCCCTGTGCCCTTGCTACAACAGACCCCCATTTAAGACTGCAAGAGGCTGGTACGCAACAAGAAACAAAAACAGGGCAAATCCAAACAAGAAAATCTACAAGGATCTATTTTTTTCTTTGGGGGCCAAAATGTCTGGAAACGCAACGTGTGGTTAAATCCTGTGGAAGAAGTAATTGAAGGGAGGAGAGCAGTGTAGAACAATCAAACAGTTGCAGAAAAATAAAATTTCCATGGCGTCGCCTTGTGAGGCCTTACCGAGGAAAGAAGTCAAAGGAAGAGGAGAGGAGGACAAAGAAGGGAAACGAGCATGAAAGAAACCTTATGAGAAGATTGATTTTCTAGATCAAACAGCAGATTACAATAATATAGAATGGCATTTGTCTCTTGTTGAAGCTTAAATTGAAAATTATGATGGAAAAGTCAAAAGGGTTTTTCTCAGATGAACAAAAAACTGGAGAGAGAGAGAGAGGGAGAGAGAGAAAGATATGTTTATTATTTTCTTTCTCTGTCTAAATATAGATGGAAATCTAGATGAGCATCATCCAAAATTGGATACTAAAGATTACCGATAAAAAAAAATTACCTGGCTCGATAGATTTTCCTCCTTTAGCTCTTTGTCAACAATCCACAGCGAAATAAATCCATTTTCTCCTTCACCAAACCATTACCTCAGTTTTGGTAACCAACACTAACGAACAGGGGAAAGATAATACCAAAACTAAACTAAACAATTGGCTGTTTCTTGTTGATTCTCATATCAAGCACACAAGACGGATTGGTCGCTCTTATTAAAAATTTAGGTTGTGTTATGGGTTTGTAAGCAAGATAACTTAGTGGTCAGGATAACAATTCCGAAAACGATGGTCAACAACTTAGATGAAGCATACTCTTCATAGAAACTAAGTCTGGCAAAAAAAAACCTGAGAAATCGTTCTTTATGAAGATAAAATGACAAGGGAAAAGGGTGAGCTGAACATACCTGATTCAAGGCATTTGCATTGCTCCATTTTACAGCCTCGACTCTGTAGAAGATCCTGGAACATCAATTTGAAACATTCTTCCAGAGTACAATATCTAAGAAGAGGCAAGATTCCAGAAAGCAAACACAGGAAACTTGTGTTCTTCCTTNGTTATAGGTCTTGTTGTACTTTTGGCTCCTTTGACCCGGACAACATCTCTGCCACCTGTTGTAATGGCATTCAAGGAACAACTCATCGATTAGGCAAATCGCTCCAGTCTTGATAAGCCTTGGGATTAGATCGAATTCGGTTCCTTCAACATCCATCTTCATGACAACAAAGTCCCTCTCTCTCACACTCTTCTTCAGCCAGTCAGCGAAATCAAACCCTTGAATCAAATTCACCTCTCCAGCTAAGCTCGAGGAAGATTTTTTAACTGGCTGGATTCTGCCCATTCCCCTGCCCATTGCTTTGGCTTCGGCTTCCTTTCCGGGATCGTGATTTATCTCGAATGACAATGTCTCATTCCTCACCCATGCTGCATATGGCAATAGCTGCACCTTCTTCTTGATCTTATACTCTTCGTGAAAGGCCTTGTCGGCTTCGATGGCGAAAACATCAAAAGTTTTGTTCTGCTTGGGGTACTCTTTCTTGAACCAACTCCCGATACTAGATCCATAACTTCGAGCACCAACATCAACGTATACGTATCTACTCTTGAAACGTATATCTACCATGGAAGGCAGATACTTAATGTTCTTAATGTTCCTCTTGAGGGCAATCCATGGCTTCAGAGGCTCCTCTTCAATCAGTGGCTCTGCATCCCGAATCAGGTCTCTTTTGTAACCCGGGATCCAGCACTTGGAATCACCACCGGAGCTCTTCTTCCGACCTTCAATCTCTGAGTATTTCTGAATAACAAATTCTCTGATATGAGGCATCGAAGAATCAAAGCCATCTATATCACGCATCCTCACCAACTTGCAAGAATTAAACAAATCAAGGAATGAATTGAAACTGTACGTATCTGTAGCCCCAACATGAACCACCGCAAACCCTTCGGGTTTCAGGGTTCGAGTAATCTCGTCGGCAAATCCCAACTGCTTCGGCGACTTCCCAAGGCGTCCACCGCCGGAGAAGACGAAATCGAATGTGTTATCCTCGAAGGGTACAGCGTGTCCCTCGCCTCTCACCACCAACGGCCGAAAAGCTTTCTTAGAGATCCCCACCGAGTTCTTCACCCCAATCTCTCTGAGCGAGAACACCTCTTGCCCAATAGCCGTTTCTACACACAGCGCCTTCGATTCCGGCGAGAGATAACCGTCGGCGATCAGATCCTGAAAGATGGACGAGTAAAACTGAACGGCTTTGATCCAATCCCTGCTCGTGTACAGATCATCGCCCACGGAGGTAGATCTGATGGCGTCGATAGCAGAAGCGCCGGAAGCAGCGCCGCCGGAGATGACGAAGTTGAGATTCTCAGGGAGGGAGAAGAAGCAGAAGTCGCCGCGATTGCATGATTCTCCAGTGATGGTGACAACATAAGCAAATCGAACAACGATGATCAGAACCCCAAAGAGAAGCACACGAACCATGATATTCCGCAAGAAGCTCGGCTTCCCCATGGAAGTCTCCATAATATCTCACTCTAAAACTACTTTTAAGAAGAAGAAAAAAAAAAGAAAAAATCACTCACACACACAGAGAGAGAGAGAGAAAAAAAAGAACGAAAGAATAGCTCTCGGTTTGTTAATTGGAGATTGGAAACCCTAAATCTGAGGAGGCGGAACAGGACTAACGAGAGGAGAAACGAGCAGAGGTGTGATTAGCTCCGATTAGGGTTGGGAAAAGAGAAAACAAAATACAGATCCGACTCGTACTAGGAGGAAAACGGGAAAAGCAGCGCATAGTTCCGATGACAAGGGGAGACGGTGGGGAATTTTGGCCGGCGACTATACGGCGGAGGAAGGAGAGAGAGACATGGGATCTAGAGCGAGAAAGCAAAGCCTAGAAGAAAGAGAGACAAGAGAAGATAAATGATGAAACGGCGAAATTTGGTTTATGTTTAGGGCAAGTTTTCTACTTTATTTTCGGAATTGCCACGCTGACTTCTATGCTGACCCCAAGCAATTTAGAGAATAATTAATGGGGTGTAATCGTAATTTTGGAGTTTCTTTCATTGATTATCCGAATTCTTTAAATTAAAAAAGCTAAAGTTTGGTGGATCCAATGCATTTAACGAAATAATTAAATGACGCTGAATTTAGACGTAATGGTAAATGTTAGCATATCACTAATGAACTCACTAGCAATAATGGTGAAGATTTAGGGAATTTTATTTGAATCATTTAGTTTATGAATGGTTGCAAAAGTGAAACACTGCACAATTTGCATGAAGAATAATTATCCAAAATAGCAGATTTAAAAACTTTTGTTCCAAAATTAGCATCATTAGTTAAAATTATACTATTATTTTAGGATATTTCTCTTATATGAATATTAGTTTATTTGTATAATAGTCTAACAGAAATGACCTGACCAAAGATGGATGGGGTTGCCTGTAAATGGGGCGGTTCCATAATCAATGAGGCCAAATTAAAAATTGAAGAAAAAAAGAAGCAGGTGATTAAGGGATGTAATCATTTGGTTTAACTTTTATGACAAAATTTGATGGCAGCATCTGACGGTGATATACTTTTTGGACCGGAATGTAATTGACATGTGTGTTGCTTAGGATAATCCAAAACAAAATAAAATTTTAAAAGTATCAAAATAAAGTATTTAGGCTCCGAATGGAGAAAGCGGATCAGGCGGTGCAGATCAAGCGGTTCAAGCGGCTCAGGCGGAACAAGTGCGGATCAAGCGGATCAGGCAGAACAAGTGCGGATCAAGCGGATCCAACGGTTCAAAATATAATGTTGAATGGTGAAAGCGGATAACAAACGGTTCAAAATATTGTACATATTTATAATAATTTAAATTAAATTGAAAGCTGCTATTATAAACAAAATTGTTTCTAATTTTAGAAATAAAAATATTTACTTTAAAATTATAAATTATGTCAAATGGGAGGATATAAACTTTCTAAATGTGTTTATAATTTTCATATTTAATATTATTTCAGCAATTTTTTGTTAATGTTTTTTTGAAATTCTGATAAAATTATGCAATTAGGTTATAATCATTACTTTTTTTTGTTATATCAGTAGTATATTTAGGAAATTCAAAAAAAATCTCTATTTTTTCTTCCAACCAATTATAATAAATTTATTAAATATAGGATGAAAATTTTGGATAACATATTAAATACGGATAATTATGGTATCTAAAATCTATATAATTAGACCACTTTAAATAATAGATTTAGTGCGAGTAATTTGGCTTTGAATATAAATATATTAGACAACAAATTAATATATATTACTTTCCATATTTTTAGAATAAAAATAAAAAAAAATATGGAAGAACCACTTGAAACACTCGTGTTAAGGAGTGTAACTAGAACCACTATGTGGAACTTCATTTTCCTTTGTTAATATGAAACGCAAACAGTTCACCCTCATTTTTATTATTTTAATATTATAAAATTAAGAAATGCTTATGACTTAAAAAAATCATGAATGGAAAAATACTTGCGGTTCATCCATTTTGCGTACGAACCTTCTTTTTTACGTCCTTCCATTCATAGCCTTAGAGCTGGATTTGTAAAAATTGGATGATTATGAAGAAGAAGAAGAAGAAAGATGGTGGCGCACTAGCCGTTATTGCAATGGGGAGGGTGGTGGTTGTTGTTCACACCGAGTCGCTTTTTTGTGACAGGTGGTGAGAGCCTGCTGGGCTAGGCCCCACCTACTCACGGTCTTACGAAAGACGCAAACGCGAATTAGCTGACCTGGCAAAAGGCGGGCCCTACCACCGAAGCAAGTTGATAGAGAGGCATTAAATTACAAGAACAACAACAACAACAAAATAAAGTCAGAATGTTTCGCAACATTTTTTTGTTTTTCTTCTTCAAGGCACAATATCATCCAGCTGTAGCTTCCAGTACTTAGGATCTAACTCCGCCTGTTCACCACATTACATTTAAATCCCAAATGTCAGAGAGACAGAGAGAGCCCGGTCCAAGTGTTGTTATTTTTCTTTATTATCGAAACCGTCTACTTACTAATATAAATAATGGGCAATACCTGAAGGGTTTTGTCTTTCCAGAGGAAGGCGCAACCACGAGCTTCTAAGTGCTGGATAAGAGACTGAGGAAGTAATGATCTGAGGGATGCGTGCAGTTTCGCTTTCCTTAATCCTCCACAGCTCAGCAACGCTGCTGCTACTCCACTCGGGCTTAAACCGCTCGAGTTCACAACCGCTATGTTCTGCAAACACCCGATGTTGGCTAGCGACACGAGTCCCACATCAGTCACCCCCGTGTCCGACACACTTATCTGCAACCACGCCATTATCATATTTTAATCTATTATACTTTTCTGCTCTGACTGGAAGATTTCCAGAAGATAGTCTTCACCTGTTTTAGGCTCTGTGAGAAGTGAGCCAGAGTGAGCAACCCGGAATCATTGATGTATGGGCACTTCTTCAAGTCCAGCTTCGCCAGTCGCTTGCACCTAACAGCAATGGCCGCAAGTCCTTGGGACGTGATGTTAGGACATCCCCGGCCTTCAAATGTTTGTAACAACGAGCATTTGGACAAAGAAACCAGGGACTTGTCCGTTATGTCTTTGCAGTATGATATGTTTATTGTTTCCAGATGAATGCACCCTTGGGCGATCGAGGAGATTCCTATGTCTGTTATTCCCACTGACCTGGAGTAGATAAGAAGAGATTTGGATTTGGAGATCTGATGCCCCCGCTAAGAAAATTAGACATAAGTTTCTAGGCGACTAACCTGTAGAGATCAAGTTCACGGAGATTTGGGCATCCCATACCAATGTACGAGAGCCCTAGGTCTGTTATATTAAGACATATTCCCAGCTTCAACGAGGAAAGACTAAGACAACTAGATATGGATTTTAGTCCTGCCTCAAAACAAGGAAAGACAAACACGATAAGGTATAATCCAAAGAAATCATGATTCAAAAGATTAATCTGAAGAAAAGACAAAAAACCTTCATCATCAATCTCGTTGTCAGTTAAGTCAAGCTCTTCAAGTAGCCGACACTTCTGTCCGATCAACCAAAAGGCTTCTCTGGAAACAAGAGAACAAGACTCCATCTTCAAAGATACTAGCAAGGGGCAAGAATTGGCTATTTGGGTGATTGAAACTCCACTTAGTTTCCGGCAACACGTGATGTCAAGTTTTCTGAGGTCTTTCAGTTTCATTACTAGAGACAAGAGGCCTTCATCAGTTACGCTCACGCATTTGCTTAAGCTAACCTCTTCCAGGGAATTGCACAAAGTGCCTATCGCCTTCAACCCATCACAAGTAACAGAACAACCATCCAACCTGATTGACTGTAAAGCTGAAACCTTCTTTAAGCTACTTGCAAAATCCAATGATATCACCTATATCAGCAAATAAACCTCATATAAGGCATCACAGACTCGCAGTAGGTGCAGCTGCTTTGTCTACTACTAATCAGTTTTCGTGCAAAACTAAGCTGACTCAGCCATTCAGCCAATGCTTTGATACAGGGCATAACCAGAGAACAGAGCGAGCAAAGCAGGTTCTGGTGATAATGAGTAAACGAACAACTTACAGAAGAACAATGTGCTAGATCAAGTCGCTGAAGACATCCAGCCCCACTTAAAAGTGAGGTTAAACCTCTCTGAGTTAAATTCTGGCAGCTCGATGCATCAAGCTTCTGCAGAGAAGACAGGTTTTTGAAATCTCAAATGTCTATGGTTAAGATAAAGATTAAAACAATCAACTATAGTCTTCCAGTTAACAGACTTTCAATGATAAATACACCTCTGAGTTCTAAGAAAATATGAAACCGGATATAATCTGTAAAAGCCTTAAACAAAATCCCATCTGATATTACATACAACATGACGTTGAAAGTGTCCACCAAACCTGTTTATACATCCTCTATCGAAAAGTTAAGTGTTTCCAGAATTAATGCAGGCTAGCAGGAAGAACGGTAACATCTTTTTGGTTCTACGGTATCAACTAAAAAGTTTTGGCTTTCATGTCGGTTCCAATACTATTATGCCATCATGAGGAAGAATCAAACATGTTTCTTGGAGAAGAGGTTACCTTCAATGACTTGCAATCATGTCTGAGTGATTTAAGACTGTCATCATCTAATCCGACGCACCCTTCTAGAAGAAGTTCTTCAAGGTGTTGAAGTTTCAGAATATCATGTAAACACTTGGAAGTGATCTGTAGAATATGGAGCACAGGAGTTAGTTGTGTCTCTAAGAAAAATAGTTTGTCTCCAGATCAAATCAAAACATATGAAACCTATGAGTCGGATTCGGATATAGAATGATGATCACCCTCAGAACAAATTTAGAAATGACAAGAATCGAAAAATCGAATCCCCAGTTAATGGAAATTTGGCTCAGTAGAGATATTTACCGGCAAGTAGGAGAGGTCTAAGCTCCGAATGTCCTTGCATTTGACGGCAAGCAAAGCAACGCCTAAATCTCCGACGCCTACACACCACTTGAGGCTAACGATGTTGAGCTTCCTACATCCAACGGCGATACATCCGATTCCCATGTCGGTGAGCATCTTGCATCTGGCCAGCTTGAGGCGCTGGAGACCCCTGGCCTCCGCGAGCACAGCCGCAGCCGCGTCCCTCATGTCGGTGGCGTTGGAAAGGTCAATCTCGACTAGATTGACACATTTGAGGGCCAATCTGAGGAGGCCGGCGGCGGAGAAGGAGGCTGAGCGAGAGAGGTCGAGGGAGCGGAGCGTAGGGCCGCAGAGACAGGCAAGGACGCTGAGCGCGTAGTCGGAGACGCGCGGGCAGAAGGTAAGATCGAGATCGGCGGTGTTACGGTAGCGGGTCAAGATGCGAGGGAGATAGTCCGGCCTGAGGGGTTTGAGGGATTGGCGGTGCTTGGACTCGAGTTGGTAGAACGATTTACAGGTAAGAGAGAAGGACTTGAGATCGGAAGGGTTGTGAGAGATTCGGTCGAGGATTATGAAGACGAGCTCCTCCGAGAGGAGATGGAAAGAGATGCGAATCTGATTCGCCTTCTTCTTCTTCATCATCATCATTTTCATTTTCGTAGTGAGTGATGAAGGAGAAAAGAGTTTGAGATATATAGTGTGATGATGAGGGAGGGTTGGTTTGTTTACCCACAGTTTCTTTTTCTATGGAGCCTTGAAGGAGAAGGGATATTAATTACATTTGGACAAGGGCTCTTTGTGTAATTGAAGAGAAGAAGCGTACGGTGAAGGACGGATAGGGGCAAAAAGGTAAAAGAAGACATGTCGCAATCAAGAAGTTAGGCCATTGGGTAAATGTGGTGGAGTAAGCATGCGAGGAAGGACAGATTCCAGTACGATCCTCCTTCTTTTTTTTTTTAATATTCCTCATTAATTCACTGCGATTACTATATATATTTTCCAACACCATCTATAAATAGCATTATCTATATATATACTCTCTAGTCTCTTCTCATAAATATATATATATTCCCAAATATCTATATAGACAATCCCGACCAAGAAAATATTCGGGAGATATATCTTCTTTTTTTTATCTTTAAAACTTGTGATTGTCAATTAACCCATCAAATATTCCATATATTTCTAGTTGTCACATTTTAATTAATCTTGATAGCTAAAAGAGAATTTGCACCTTCTAGCAGGGGAAAACCCATATTTATAAAATTAATTAATCATTGTATACTATATTATTCTTTCTTTTTTTTTTACCAAAAAGCCATATAACTCTGTTTATTCCATTATTCCCATCTCTTATCTCTTTTTCTCATCTCTTTATTTTTTTATTTCTCTTTTATGTTTTTAAGTGATCCTCTTTCCGAAAACAACATTTCCCCTCCTTAGCAACAACAAAAACAATATCTAAGCATTTTAAAATTTTAAGAGAAAACTAGGATGACATTGTTTTGTTTAATTGCATTTTCTAACGGAATTTTAACTCTGTTTAATCGTTATGTTAAACAACAACTTAACGATGTGACTAATTTGATTTGATCAATAAAAGTATGTGATTAAAATTAAAAATTAACATAAATTAATTATTTAAATTATCGACGCAACAAATCATGTTTTAAATGATTAAAATTTGAAAATTGATATTAAAAAATAAAAATTGACAATTTTCCCTTTTTATTTTGTCATGACATTAATATTTGGCAGTACTAAGAGCATCCACATTGGAGACAAAATGTGGATGTCTTTAAATATAAAATTATTAAAATTTGAGTAAAAGGAAGAAAGAGAGTGTTTTTGGTTGAAATAATGGGGTGTATTGAAATATAAAATTAATAAAATTTAAGAAGAAAGAGAAAATAGTGAGTAGTTTTGGAGAGATTGTGTCTCCGGGAAGACATAAGAGAGTGAAATTAGGAGTATGTTTAAATATAAAATTAATAAAAGTTAAGTGAAATGATGAAAGAGAAGGTATGAAGTTGAGTAAAAGGATGAGAGAGTGTATTTTTAATATTTTTTTATTTGTGAGACATCACATTTTATGTGCAATGTGGATGGCCTAATATGCAAAGGAGCTAAAAGTAAAATAAAATAATAATTCCGTGGACAAGTTGACAAACAAGAAAATGATTATTCTATGGAGAAGAAGTGCGCACCAGAGAGAAACACAGTAAATGTAAAGAGACTCGGAAATGTTATTTTCAAACTCCAAGGTGTGACCGTACTTATAACCAAAACTATTTTAGGTAATGAACGAATTCTATACTTCCACTATTATATAAGGGACAGGAGGATATGTACACACACAATTACACTTAAAAAAAAAAAGGATTATTTCGTCACACTCACACATACATTTTTTTTTATTTTTTACATCGCACATACATACACCATACATGTGTTTATACGTGTAATAATCAAATAAATTGACAGAGTCGTTATTGCTACTTGCTGACACATCGACAAATCAGGCTCTTCCATTTGTGGTTTTCTAATTAAACGCTGTGAATACATACCAATTTTTTTGTTTTGAAATCCGGAGATAATCTCAAACTCATGGAAAGATCCAAACTAATTTTATTTCATTCAGAATCTTTTCCGTGCACTTGCAACATGGAAGGCCAACAAATTTCAGTTTCAACTTATCATCAATAATAAAAAGTATACAATACAATATGTATATGTGCCGGTGATGGTAGAATTTGGACGACTCAAAACTGCATATATTCATGAAATAACCAAATTACCTTTTTGTCATTCCAATATGGTCAGTCATTTCGTATATGCGTGCGCACAATTCAAAAAAACAAGTCGTCATCGTAAGACACGTGTCGACGAGTGATGGCGTTAGTGGGTACAATGCGCGAGTCTCGGAGTCATGACTCATGACCGGTTAGGCCGGCTTTCGTACGGAATATTTCTCGGATCATACCGTATCATTTTACCACTAATTGTTTGTACTTGATAAAAAATCAACTGTCTGAATTTGACTTTTTCTTTTTTCCAACTTGGAACAAAAAAAAACAGATGAAGCTGATTCATATAATAAGCGGGACTCGAAAATATGCCAATAACAATTTCTAGCGTCAAGTAGGATGGATGTTCCTTCACTTTGTTAAAATTTAAACATATTATTAGAGAAGTGTTACCATACTAAAAAAAAAAAATCAAATCAAATCAGTGAAGTTACAACAAAAACTAAACTTTTTGTTTGGCTATAAATATATAATGCGTACACTGTTTTTCTTTTATCTTTAAATGTTATCTATTGTCGTAATGATCATACTTGGTACTTTTATGCAGATAATTGAAAAAAATATACTATATTAAAGGTTGAATTAGTTTTATTTATTCACAGTATCTGTTTACGCGAACTGATAGATCAAATACAAAACATAAGAGTATATGCATTGGTGAAGGTGTCTCAACAAAAGAAAACATTATTTACATATTAGTTATGTTATGTATTAGATGTGGATGATTTATGAAATTGCTACAGTCCATATTAGTTTTTTTTTTACATATTAGTTAGTTTCAAATCTAAAAAAAAAAATTGCTAATCAAAACAAATATTTCTCAACAAAATGAATGAATTTCAATATTTAACAAAAAAAAGTTTGAAAGACACTTCAATATCAAAATCGTAAATTTTCAGTTTCAACTTGTCATCAATAATAAAGAGTATAGTACAATACAATATGTATATGTGCCGGTGGCGGTGGGATTTGGACGACTCGAGAATGCACATATTCATGAAATAACCAAATTACCCTTTTGTCAATCCAATATGGTCAATCATTTTGTATATGCGCACGCACATTTCGAGAAAACAAGTCGTCATCGTAAAACATGTGTCGACGAGTGATGACGTTAGTAGGTACAATGCGCGAGTCTCGGAGTCATAACTCATGACCGGTTAGGCCGGCCTTCGTACGGAATATTCTTCGGATTGTACTATATCATTTTACCACTAATTGTTTATACCGGATGAAAAGTCAACTGTCTGAATATGACTTTTTCTTTTTTCCAACTTGGAACAAAAAAAAATAGATGAAGCTGATTCATACAATAAGCGGAACTCGAATATATGCCAATAACAATTTATAGCATCAAGTAGGATGGATGTTCTTTCACTTTGTTGATAATCATACTATTAGAGAAGTGTTACCATACTAAAAAAAAAAAAAATCAAATCAAATCAAATCAGAAAAGTTACAACAAAAACTAAACTTTTTGTTTGGCTATAAATATTTACTGCGTACACTGTTTTTCTCTTATTTTTAGATGTCATCTATTGCCGTAATGATCATACTAGGTACTTTTATGCAGATAATTGAAAAAATATACTATATTAAAGGTTGCATTAGTTTTATTTATTCACAGTATCTGTTTACGCGAATTGACAGATCAAATACAAAACATAAGAACATATGCATTGGTGAATGTGTCTCACCACAAAAAAGAACATTATTTACATATTAGTTATGTTATGTATTAGATGTGGGTGATTTATGAAATTGCTACAGTCCATATTAGTTTTTTTTTACATATTAGTTAGTTTCAAATCTAAAAAAAAAAGATGATAATCAAAACAAATATTTCTCAACAAAATGAATGAATTTCAATGTTTAACAAAAAGGAGTTTTAAAGATACTTCAATATCAAAATCGTAAATTTTCAGTTTTAACTTGTCATTAATAATAAAAAATATAGTACAATACAATATGTATATGTGCCGGTGGCGGTGGGATTTGGACGACTCGAGACTGCACATATTCATGAAATAACCAAATTCCCCTTTTATCAATCCAACATGGTCAGTCATTTCGTATATGCGTGCGCACAATTCGAAAAAATAAGTCGTCATCGTAAGACACGTGTCGACGAGTGATGACGTTAGTGGGTACAATGCGCGAATCTCGGAGTCATGACTCATGACCGGTTAGGCCGGCCTTTGTACGGAATACTCCTCGGATCGTACCATATTATTTTACCACTAATTGTTTGTACCTAATGAAAAGTCAACTGTCTGAATTTGACTTTTTCTTTTTTCCAACTTGGAACAAAAAAAAATAGATGAAGGTGATTCATACAATAAGCGGGACTCGAAAATATGCCAATAACAATTTCTAGCGTCAAGTAGGATGAATGTTCCTTCGCTTTGTTAAAATTTAAACATACTATTAGATAAGTGTTACCCTACATACTAAAAAAAAAATCAAATCAAATCCGACAAGTTGCAACAAAAACTAAACTTTTTGTTTGGCTATAGATATTTACTGCGTATATATTGGTTTTCTCTTATTTTTAGATGCCATCTATTGTCGTAATGATCATACTTAGTACTTTTATGCAGATAATTAAAAAAAATATACTATATCGAAAGTTGAATTAGTTTTATTTATTCACCGTATATGTTTACGCGAACTGACAGATCAAATACAAAACATAAATAGTTTATACTTTTTGTGTTTATCCTAAAAATAAGACATTCTCGTGCGTTGGCGGTTCAAATTTCCACGTTATGATCAACCCATTGTTAACTTCTCCGATTTTTATATTTAATTTTTAATTGTTGATGTTATATTCATTCACATATAAATTTCCCAGCAAACAAATCTAGATGCTGAAACATAAACGGATTATTTTAATATAGAGAGTAAAAAAATTGAGTGTAGATGAAGAAAAAAAACACAGAGACATGCGTGTGTGTGTGTGTACGATGATCTGTGTGTGAAAGAGAGGAAAAGAAACATTAGGAGAAACAAAGAATACATTCTGAGAAGAATTATGCTAAAAAATCTTCTATACAGATTACAGAGAGAGTGTGTGTGTGTGTACGATGATCAGTATGTATGTGTGATCATTTATAGGTTACCTGGAGACTCATTCACTCCAGCTATCAGAATCGTGGTCGTCGTCGCTTCCCGCCATTGCCTATATACAATTCACATTAATCAATCACTTTTTTTCCCCATACTAAACCAAGAAGGAGAGAGAAAGAGACCTGGCGCAGAGTGTTGGCTTTCTCAAGAATTGCAGCGACCTTCAAGTTGGTTATGGGAACAGCTACTTGAAAGTTTGGTCTCACCGACGCATCTGCTGGTCTCAGGTTCAACGACTGCATGTGCATTTTTATTTGTTAGTGGTTTATTCTCTATAGAATCTGAGTGATATCAAAGGAAAACATGAGTTGACCTTGCTCCGTATGATCTCCAGTAGTGAATCATTCTCCTCCACTCCAGTTCCAACTTGTGTTTTGTTCCGTTCAGATACCTTCCTCAACTGTGTAATCACTCAAAACCAAGTCACGTGAGAAAGAGGCCACTAAACTAACCATAGATATCTAGACTAGTATTTGATGTTTAAGGTAATCACCATGCTTCTATCAATGCCAATAACAAGCGAGTCCTTGTCTCTTGGAAGCTTTCCAACTTTCTCATGCTGATCATATGAGTTATTGTCTCGTAAAGTTTGTGGAAATTCGATTTCTCCGGGTGGTTCTAGTTGATGATCAAGCTGAGGTTCCTCTTCTGCCTTTGCAGGGTTAGGATCGGTATGCTCTCTTAAGTTCTGACTAAACCATTCAAGTGCCATTGCTTCACTCCTCCAGTCCGCTTCTAAGCCTTCCGCTGATTCTGCCTCTCGTGTAGCTTCAGCTGTGAGTAATGATACCGAAGCAAATGATTCCTCTCGTGCTTTAGATAAACACTTTTGTGGTGTACTTTCATCATTATGCATATAGGTGACGCTTGTTCCATTGACTGATGAAGGACACTGTTCCTTGGTTGCTTTAGATGGTTCATTCAGATTAGTTTGTGCAGAAGTTGACACGCCTTCCACTGTAGATTCTTCTGTATAAACATGAAAATCGTGGTTTTCACCTACTGTAACTGATGCTGCTGACGGATATTGTGCCTCGGCCGCTTGAATCAATCCATTATGTGTGTTTTCATCCCCATGAATGTAGAAACTGTTATTTCCACTGCCTGCAAGTGATGGCACTGGAGAGAACTGGGTTTCGGTTGTTTTAACAGACTCAACCAGCTTCCCCATCCACCATTGTGTCGGAGGAAGAGGCGGAAGCGGAGGGGTTATCTCTGGATCTGCCTGAGGTGTTTCATGGAGGGACGTGGAGAAGGGAACCATGGACACGTCCGAGCCATTTTCTTGATCAGTCAGATCCATGGAAAGAACAAACTCAGAGATATGATCATTTAATGATGTGAAAGTTTCTTGGTGTGGTCCATGAAGAGATTCTATTTCAGTTATGCTTGAAGGGAAAAGCTTTTTGTTGCATGTTAATGCTTCCTCTGAAGTTAAACCCTGAACACCAAGAGGTACACCTTGTGGAGGAAGAGACTTGGCTGATGCTGTTATTGGATTTTCTAACCTGGTTTCGAATGGGCTCTCTTGCCCTTGGTCCTGTGTCTGTATGCCATACTCAGGTGTAAAACATTCTTGAGTACCTAAAAGACTCTCCTGTGGATCACTCATACTTTCCAAGTCTATTTCAGGCACGGTCTCACTGGCCTTATCATTCAGGCCAGTCTGGTTATCGTGATCGACATCATCGACAAAACAAGTACCATGTCTTTGAGTATCGGGAATTGGTACCTCAGGCTCACTACTATCATCTGCAATAATAGACATGGTTTGTGGATCCTCATGTCCAGAATCTGATGATATCTCAGCCAGATCAGGGTTGGACAATGCGTTTTCCTGCCAGGATGAGGCTGAGAGGTTCCTGTTTCCTGCGTGAAGATCTCTTGGAGTATCTGACATCAGAGTTCCATTTTCTGAACTGATTTCAAAAGTTGAAATGTGTCCAGACTGTTCAGTATTCATGGAAGATCCGTCTTGTGAGTTGGTTTCATCTTCTTTTGGGATAGCATTGTCCTGTGCCTCAGCAGCCAGAGATAAATCTTCAAAGTTGTCAAATGTGCTAATATGCTGGTTTGGAAGAAGACAATCGGACTCCGATGCCGCATGTGTTTCTTTCAAACTGATTTTGATATCTGGAATGGAATGACCAGCTTCAGAAGAAATGTCCTCGGGTTCCAGAGCCTCTATCTCTTGATTGGCTAAGGAAGAGAACTGGTCTTCCACTAAAGCACTTAAAGATATCTCAGATTCAGTCTCCACACTGAAAACATGTTGAGAATGATCATCTTCAACGTAATTTGTTAGAAGAACTTTGGTCCCACCCTCAGATGCGTCCAGTGGCACTTGCGTAAGCTTTAACAGATACTCTGGATGAGTTTCAGGGGAATTCTTAAGCATGGGATCTCTTCCGACTTCAAAGACTTCACAAGCTTCAGATGATTTCAACCCAATTTGATCAGCTTTTGCTTTATTGGACTGAAGCTCCAAGCGAGTTCCAGAATCCTCCGGAAGATTTGGAGGATTCTCATAACAAGAAAAGCTGAAAGGTGTTTGTTCGAGCTCCAGAGTCCCCAGGCCTGCAGAATCTATTTTCGGTGTCATCTGAACAAATGATTCGTCTACTTTTAGAGCAGACCCTTCAGCTTCATGTGGTTTACTTTCAGGGGAAGATCTCTGGACATCAATGCACAAAAGACTAGTTTCTCCTTCCTCCGATGAGTGGTGCAAAACATTAGAAAACTGACCCAGAAGCTCTGTCTGAGTCACATCTGCATTGGTACAGATCTGTGACTGTCCAAATCCCGGAAATCCAAGGTTACCGCCAGCCTTGTCCTCACTGTCTGCTTCCTTTGCTTCTGACTCCATGGACGCAGGTGCATCTGTGTCATTGTTCGTCTTGCAAGACAAATTCACAGAAGAGCTTCTTTCTAAACAAATCGTTGGTTCTCCCTCTCTATTGGATAAAGACTTGTCATAAACCGTAATCTCCTGAGGAACAAAAGGGTTTTCGAGTCTTTCATAATCGGCAATGGATTCCATCTCGCTCTCATTGTGTTTTCTAGTGTCTCCACTGTTTGGATAAACTAGGGAAGGTATTGGTAAGTCTTCTCGTACCCTGCATACTATAACTTCAGTTTCCATAGCCGGAGATGACTGATCCAGAGTCCCATGAACTCTTTCACAATATGGCGAAGAATTCTTGAGGAATTTCTCCATGTAACCTGTCCCAGAGCTTGAGTTAATTGGAGGTCCATTCAGCTGTCTTCTCTTCAGTTTCACATGGAATTCAGGATTTCTGTGTCCGTTCTCAACATGCTCCAATAAGAAGAGCTGATGCAACCTGTAATATCCAAAATGTAGATGGTGTCACCAAATCAAAGTACCGATCATATGTACTTGAGACATAGTAATGCCAGAGACAGATCTAAATATAGAGCATGAGTGCTTACTTGGCATGTGATGCTTGTGAATCCCCAGGTCTCTGTCCACTAGTTGTGTGGGATCCTTTCTTCTGTGGATGAGTAGTAACACGGTAATACCCAAAATGTGCATTTCAGATGCTTGTTTGTACAGACAGTGGCAGAGTGGGGTAAAGTAAAACCAGAAAAAGGAAATGTACTACCTTTGGTTTACGTGGTCTGTCATCTTTGCTGAGTTTTGATGTTGCTTCCACTGCTGATGGAGTAAGCGTCTTCAACAAAGATGGGTCAGAGTAACGCTTCAAGCATGATCCAGACCCAACAACATCAAACCTTAAAAACAGCAGAAAAAAATGATATATATTGTAAGCTAAGTTTCATTATGATGAAGAATTCTGGAAATTACTAGAATGTACTTGTCAAGAAGGAAGAGCTGCGGGGGAGCACGGCATTCCTGATATGAATCCATTATACAAGGAGGCAAGTTGCGTGGGGAGATAAGATGTTGTTGTGTTTGCAGATGAATAGAATGCCATTCCAAGCCTGAAAAAATGAATGCAGGAGCTATCAATTGGGGGAATGGAAGAGCGTATTATAGGAGAAGGTAGAGAGCAAGATGAGTCGCCTGGATCATAAAAGAATGTTGAATGGTGGGGTTGAGAGAGAATTGAAGGAAACTCTGGTTCGAGGTGTTGGAGACGCAAGGCCAAACCATGCCCTCGTGCTGCACTTGTCATCAGTTCTTCATGCAGGCAATGGAATACCTCAGCAGCAAACCTTATTAGTAGAGACAAAATAATACTCTGTTAGGTTAATTTCCAAAATTTAAGCAGCAAATAGAAATTCAGGAACACCATCAACGAACATATATCACAAAATCAACGAACACATTAAAAAAAAAAAAAAACCTAGACATCTGTTCACTGACTTTTAAAGCCTAATCCGGCGGCGATCCAAGTTATAGAGTCCATAGAGCATCGAAATAACTTCCTACGGAGAGAGAGAGACTTACTCAGCGAGGTCGCCAAGCTGGCGCAAAACGCCGACGAGTCCAGCCATTGATGCACCTTCGAGGAAAGCTTCAGGATCCTCCTTATTGGCGGCTTGGTACAGGTCCTTATCCGCCAAGCCGTACTCGTTCCGTATCTGGTATCTCGTCAGCGTCATTATGCTCCGCAATCGATTAAAAGAGAAGAATGATTTTATTTTATTAATGTTGTTTGGTTACGAGAGATATAACGGTCCGTGATTTTCATCCAACGGTTATGCTCATCCGCATGTGATCACAACCACGGGTATTTTTTTATTCAACCGGTGAACATGAATTAGTTAAAACCGTTGATTACTTTACACCACCCTAATTACCGGTTCAATCCCCACTAGTAATTGAACACAGGTGGCTTAAAGAGCGACAAACGTTGCTTAGAATCATAAGAAATAGAAAAAACGCATATCTATTATAATTATTGCGATGCAATTATATTGTTTATTGTCCTCGAGTGGCTGTGGTTGAGATCGGTTAGTGTATTGAACCTGCTTTTGATGGTTACAGCAACCTTCACCTAAGTTTTTTTTATTATACACATTTTGCTTTCATTATGAATATATATAGTGATCAAAGTGGGACTTATTTTACTCTTCTTAATTAATTAGGACTGCGGCAATTATAAGATCTAATGGCCAAACTTCCCAACACTCATAAACATATTGTTTTAACTAGGACGTTTCGGTGAATTATTATTATAACGTTTTGTTTAGGAAAACAATAAGCAAAATATTCAAATGACTAAATAAAGCAGAATGAGCTAAAACGCAGCGTATTACTAAACAAAACAATAAAAGAACCAAACTGTTGTAGCCCATTCTTGGCCCATTACTTGACCCAAATTAGAGTGTTGGATATATGATAAAATTCCACCGGAAGGGGAATAGATGAATGAGCTAAAACGCAGCGTATTAATTTGACCACCAAAGTAAGTAGGCTCAGAAAGATTTCATGCACGGGACGGGAGGCCTCAACCTCACAAGTCACAAGCAAGCTAGTTAGGTTGGTTTCTTTAGAATTATTACAACTTGCTTTTTAATTAGATCATAGTCTAATACATTATTTCTTTAATTTACCTATGTGCATTTGTCGAGGAGAGTAACTAATATGAACAACATTTTGCTAGTTATTTAAAAAAACATATAACTAAAGAATCTAGATATTTGATTCTTTTTGGGATTTCTAAATTTTAATCATTTGTATATCATTGTTAACTATGATGATTTGATATCACCGTTTTCTATACCTTAATTACTATATGTATTGTTATCAATCGGTAACATGATGAGATTATTGGTACAAGATGGAAAAAGGAGGGTGAGGAAGTCGACCCCAGAAAGGCTGACCAGGACCCAATCAAAAACTGACAAATTCGGTTAACCAGAAACTCGCAATTAAATTTCAATTATACGTACATGGATATCATTTTATTTGACCCTTCATAACTTTGCTACATGCAATGTTCCTGTGGTCCAACACACATTACCCCCTCCTTATTTCTTTTTTTTCATTGGTTTAAACACGTAAATTGAATTTCATTTGGTTAGTTGAGTCCAATGGCTATTAGTCCAAGTGCATTGATTACAAACTTTGTCCGTAGATAATTCATTACACTCATCATAACCTTAGATGCAACTTTTACTTCACAATCCAAAAAATTTAACCACTCCCAAAATCTCGTGCGTGGTAGTTATATGGTTGAGCCCTAATTAGTATTATAGAGATCTCAAGTAAGTATTAGTTTGCAATTGTGTTTTCTTTTACGGTTACGTGTAATATAAATTAGTGGTTGGTTTAACTTTGATGATGAATTGCTTTGTTGGTCCATATCATGTTATCTTATTCTGCCATTTAACTATATATCCGTAAATGCCAAATTAAATAACAAAAAAACTCAGATTTTTATGGGTTTCGGGGATTATTATGGATTTCGGCATTTATAGGATGCTCTTATGTTATTAAAAAAAAAAAGACTAGGGACTCCCGGTTATATAAAAAGACTAGGATTTAACCCGCGCTATAATTAGTGCGGGGTAAAATTTTTTTAAGAAATTATTTTGATTTTTTTAAAAAATTGCTTTTATTTGAATTTTATAATATGCATAACTCATGATTATAAATAAAATTGTCAAACCGAATAATTTGTCTATTTAACCCGTTTTGCAGTGGATTAAAATATTATTCGGGCTAACCCGTAAAACATATAATCTTGAAAACATAACTCTATTAATTATTATGCACCGTTTAATGACTCTAGTTTTGTGGTTAGTTCATGAACTTTTAAAAAAAAACTTGTGTCTAACTTTTTATAAAATTAGTAAAATATTTTCAATTTTTATTTTGATATAAATTCAAATAAAATATAATAAACTATAGTGAAAAATATATCAAAATTTTGAATATATATATTTTTTGAATATATATAAATTGATTATTATTTAAAAATATATATATTTATTGTAAAATAAATACTTTTCATATTTTTATCACTAATTGTAAAAGACAATTATAACCTTTCTTATTTCAATTATTCTTTGTTAGTTGTAATGGTATTTCATGTAATAACTTACAAAATAAAGTTCATTTTCAAAAATGTCTTCTTAAATAGAGATATTTTATTCAAACAAAGTTTTCACATGTAAGCACAAATACGAATTAACATTTGAAATAATTGATACATAAATAGTAGAGGCTTTTCTATGATGTCACATGAATGTCACTCAAAACTTTTCGAGATCACTACATCAACAAACTTTTCTACTAATTTCAACATCTAAGATTGCCAATTACAGTCAAACAGACTTGTGGTGTATCGGACCAACTAATCGAGTAAGAGATACTTGTCAGACAAAAATGTTGTTTTGTTTGTGCATCAAACTATTTTACAAGATTTTCTTTTTAATTATTTTTTGTTTGTTCTTAATTTAGGATTTATAGATCTTATGTTGGTTATAATAATTTCCAGGTTTGGGTTGTCAAATCGACACCCCTACAAGCATCTAGATGGACATTAAAGCCGTTTTTCTAAGGAAAAAAGTGGTTTATCTTAACCGAGCTGGTTTTTGAAAGATTAAACCAGAACTCGTGGCTTGGCTTGAACAAAGTAATGTGAGAAACTGATGGAGCATAGAAACGTGAAAACTCAATTACCTATTTGGGGTCAGAATCAAAGTAGGTTGTAAGAGAATGTCCAAATCCCGACAGTGTGCACGAGGGGTTTAGTTGGATCCAACTTGGCCTCTTTATTGCTCATTTAATGATACGTGGACTACACATTTCCTCCATTTAAAACAGTTTTTAATTAATATACTATCACTAATTCTCTTATACTATAATGTTATTATATATAAGCTTCACTCCTCTTGCAAATTTCTTTATTTAAAAATTTAGTAAAGTTAGTTTAACCCTTGGAAATGTGACTCTTCAGTTTTCACAATCAAAACCCATGCACAAGGCAAAACACAGGCACTACTATATTTTTATAAAATAATGAAAAAAAAACATTTTTCTAACACCAAAAGGTTGTATCACTCATTCAATTTATATTGGCTGGCTCACTCACAACAACAATTGGACGAATCTAGTGGGAAGATTGAGATATATTCCGATTGTTCACTAGAAACAAAAAAAAAAGAGTAGAAGTGTATCCATCTGGTTCAGGTACTAACTATGAACTATTTTAAGCATACTTAGTTACTAACTTACCACCCGGTTCCTCATCAGTAGAACGTCATACGAGTGGGCATCGAGATTTTACGGGATGAGTCGAAATAACAACTTATATATAGTATCATGGTAATTGGTAACCAAACACAATGAGACGACCATATACTGTAAGTTTAAATTTTGTTTGAAAGAAAGGCAAAGGGAACACTTTCGAAGCGCGATCATAATTAAGGTGCATATATATATATATATATATATATATATATATATCAGTCAAAACTTATTAAACCTACAAACAAACCAAAGAAATAATCACCGACAAGAAAGAAGATTGTCATAATTATTTATAGGCTTAAACAAGGCGACGATTGGAAAAAGAAGCGCATTATGTAGACTATAAAAGGGACTGAAAACTAGACATTGATAAACCTACATACAAAAAAGAAAAAGAAAAACCTTTCTCTTGAAAACCAATCCTGTTCTAAGTTCCGACAAAGAAAGATACAAATGGAAGCACACATGAGTGGTGTAGAGCTTTTGAAAACACTAACCCCGGAAATGAAAAACCTGGGAGCCATAGAGTTACTCTACAGAGCGTTGCAGCAAGGCGACGCATCGACGGTGGCCAAACTGGTGGCCAGTGATGTTGAATGGTGGTTCCATGGACCGCACCATTGTCAACACATGATGAGGCTGCTAACAGGGGAACAACGGAGCCAGGTTTCGTTCAGGTTTGAGCCGAGCAGTGTACAAGTAGTAGTGCCCGGTCATGGCTTCGTGATTGCAGAAGGATGGGAGGGTTCACACGTGTACTGGGTTCACGTGTGGAAGTTGAAAGACGGAGTGGTCACTGAGCTAAGGGAGTATTTCAACACATGGCTCACTGTTACGGATTACAGTCTTAGGGCTATAGGATGGGACATGGGGCGTTGCACGGTTTGGGAGAGCGTACCAAGGGACCTGGCTCGTGGTTCGTTACCTAGCTTGCTGTTAGCTATTTAACTAGTATATATTATACAGACCAAATTAAGAGTAAAGTAACACACATTAATTGTGGTTTCTTTGCTTAACACACTATTTTCCATACAGCTTCTATAATTTATAGAGGTCACCTCTCCGGCTTGAAATAAAAATTAATGCAATGGAGGAACCAATAAAGAATACAATAGAACATCTCAAATTTCCATATATACAAGGATAATTTCTAAGGATTTCTTATTAAAAACAAAAAATATTTATATGATTCGCAAAATCCAAAGCATCGGCGAATCTATATATATCTATATATATATCGGTCGCGTCTTCTCCGAAAACTCTCGATGAATCAGAATTTTGAATAATTTAGGAGTTTACCGCTTCGATCATATTCTAGGAGGGAGGAGCTTCTTGTTGCTTGTCAAATGATCCGAATAGAGGCCTTGTTTATGGGCCTTTGTTTGAGCCCAATAAATAATAGGGTTCACTTACACATCGCTCTTCCATCAATGATTATTGTTTTGTTGGGTTTCTCTATCAACCAATTCAAAATTTCCCACGTTTTATCTAAAACGAAAATGATGTCAAATATATATATGTGTTAATGGATAATTATCCAATCAGTATTTTATTAATTACTTGCTGAGTAAGTAGTTTTAACCGACTCTTATTGACCGACTTATCAGGTGTATAAATACATGATCTCTTGTAAGAAAACATACACAGTAAGAATAATAAGAAAGAAAAATCACTTTCCCCTCTTATCTCTCTCTCGTTTATTCTCTTTCATTTTCTCACACCATCTCTCTCTCTCATCAACAAACACATAATAATATATATATATATTATATCATATACACAAAAATCATATATATAAACATTAGTTTATAACACGTTATCAGCACGATCGTCTCACGATCCGTTCATATACCGAAAGACACGATCGTCTTCCGATCCGTTCATAAACCGAAAAAGGTTAGGTTTAATTTATGTTCAATCTATTTACGTTTATATATTATTTCGGGATGATAGGCGTTGCCTTCCCCGAACCGCTATTTACGTTTATATATTGTTTCGGGATGATAGGCGCTGCCTTCCCCGAACTGATCGTTATGATAGGCTATGCCTTCACGATCATGATCATATGGTAGACTATGTCTCCTCATATCATATCACAGGCTCTGCCTCCATAAATTGAATGTCCTGAAGACATTCTTAATTTTGTCTAGAATGCGAAAATTTTACAAGTTATTATTATAGGAGCGCGGCTCGGCCGCCCCATTATTAATTTATTATTTTGCAATTATTATTTATCGCATTTTATTTATTGTCAATATTATATTGGACGGCTAAGCCGCCACATATTTTATATGCTGTTAATATTTTATATTTCTATGCGGTTATATTTCTTTTAATTGCGCTATTTAAATTTATGATTACTAAATATTAATTTATAATTACAGTAATCATGTCAAACTTGGCAAAGCTCGAGATTAATGCCCTTGATATTTCTGGAAATAATTATATGACATGGGCAGTAGCAGTAAAAATGCATTTGAGAGGAAAAAACCTCCTTGATACCATCGATGCGTTAAAAACGACATCAGATGAGAAAAAGGCACAATCTATGATATTTTTGTGCCATCACATCCATGATGGTCTAAAAGACCAATACATCACAAAAGAAGATCCTGCGGATCTATGGAAATCGCTCAAAGATAGGTTTGATCACCAAAAATATGTGATCTTACCAAAAGCCAAACATGAGTGGCTTAATCTTCGATTTCAGGATTACAAAAGTGTGGGAGAATATAATTCCGCTTTGTTCGGAATTACTTCCAGGATGGTGTTATGTGGAGAAAAAGTAAACGATTATGATATAATCGAAAAAACACTCCAAACATTTCATCCTGGAAATGTAATCCTGCAGCAACAATACCGAGCAAAAGAGTATACTCTTTATTCAGAGTTAATGCAAACTCTTCTTGTTGCTGAACAAAATAATGAGCTTGTGATGTTGAACCATCAGACTCGTCCAACTGGATCTGCTCCATTCCCAGAAGCGAATGTTGTAGCATCCAGTTACAATAATTGGCAACGACATGGACCCGGTAGAGGCCGTGGTCGTGGCCGTGGTCGAGGACGTGGACGTGGTCGTGGACGTGGTCGAAGCCAAGGAAGAGGATTTTATTTTAATAATTTCAACACCGGGAGAATTGACAAAAATTCTCAAGAAAATAAAGTTGGTAAAACTGTGGACAAGCATTATGAAACAGCTTGCTACAGATGTGGCATGAAAGGACATTGGTCCAATACATGTCGTACACCAAGGCATTTGGCCGACCTATATCAAAAGTCCCAAAAGGGAAAAGAAAAGGATGGTGAAACCAACTTCATCTCTGATGATTCCGGACCCTCTTTCGATGGCATTGATAATGATGCACATCTCGATCTATTTGATTTCCTCGTTGATCCTGAGGATATCAATGTCCAACAAGTTGACTGAAATAAGTTTCTTTTTCTTTTTATAAATTTTTGTTATATGTAATTTTGTTTTAAAAGTATGTTGTAAAATAAGTTATTAATGCATAATTTAAATTCAGAATATGTCAAGATCTGAGATCCGGGATGGAGATTTATGTCTGGCAGACAGTGCTACAACGCACACAATACTTAAAGATAAAAAGTATTTCTCCTCTCTAAATTTAAAAAATTCCGCTGGAAGCGTGAATACTATATATGGGAATGCAAAGATTATTATGGGTTCTGGAAGAGCTTGTTTTTCAATGCCAATGGGAACAAAGTTTGAAGTGCAAGATGCACTATATTCCCCTGAATATCTTAGAAACTTAACAAGTTTCAGAGATATCCGCAGAAATGGATATCATATAGAGACTATGAATAAGAATGGTATTGAATATCTTTGCATCACGTCACTAATTCCGGAAAGGAAAGTTATATTAGAGGAGCTACCAGCATTACCCTCCGGATTATATTCCACAAAGATTCATACAGTTGAATCATATGTTACAGTAAACCCAGAGTTTACTAGTACATTTAAAGTGTGGCATGAAAGACTTGGCCACCCTGGTTCAGTCATGATGCGAAAAATTATAGAAAATTCTAATGGCCACCCGTTGAAAAACCAGAAGATTTTTCGATCGGGAGAATTTTCATGTAATGCTTGTTCTCAAGGAAAACTCATAATTCGGCCATCACAGCCAAAATTGGGAATGAATCTCCAGTATTCTTAGAAAGAATACATGGTGATATATGTGGGCCTATCCACCCACCATGCGGGCCATTTTGATATTTTATGGTATTGATTGACGCATCCAGTAGATGGTCAAATGTGTGTCTATTGACAACACGAAATACGG
>PKML01021855.1:303518-316901 GCA_002933935.1 Eutrema yunnanense | reverse complement strand
ATGAAAATGTGGAAAGAGAACCACATAAAGAGATTCATCTAGAAGATGAACATGATACAGAAAAATATGAGATTTCTATTAACTATGCCCATGATGGAAAATTATGGGATAGATATGTAATAGAAGATAATGATGGAATTTTCTCATTCTCTGTATCCAAAGAAATTGATTATGAAAGTGACGATCCAGATCCAAGGTCCATATCAGAATGCCAGAAAAGATCTGATTGGGAGATATGGAAAATGGCCATAGAAACTGAATTAATCTCCCTCAATAAACGAAATGTTTTTGGACCTATTGTCACTACATCCAAAGATGTAAAACCGGTTGGGTACAAATGGGTTTTTGTACGAAAAAAAATGAGAAAAATGAGATCACAAGATATAAAGCTCGACTTGTGGCACAAGGATTTTCTCAAAGACCGGGAATTGATTATGAAGAAACATATTCCCCGGTCATGGATGCAATAACATTCAGATTTTTGATGAGCTTTGGGGCATCTAAAAATCTAGAAATATATCTTATGGATGTTGTGACAGCATATCTATATGGGTCACTTGATAACAATATCTATATGAAAATCCCAGAAGGATTGAAAATGCCTGAAGCATTAAGTTCAAAATCTAAAGAGATATGTGCGGTCAAATTACAGCGATCACTTTACGGATTAAAACAATTCGGGCGCATGTGGTATAATCGCTTAAGCGAATATTTGCTAACGAAAGGTTATGTGAATAATGCAATTTGCCCTTGCGTCTTTATTAAGAAATCTTCATCAGGATTTGTGATCATTGCTGTATATGTTGATGACCTGAACATAATTGGAACTCAAAAGGAAATTGATGATGCAAGAACTCATATGAAAGAAGAGTTCGAAATGAAAGATCTCGGAAAGACAAAATTTTGTCTTGGATTACAGATAGAGCATTTCTGAGATGGTGTATTTGTGCATCAGTCAAATTATACCAAAAGGATCTTACAACGTTTTTATATGGATAAAGCGAATCCTTTGAGTACTCCAATGGTTAATCGATCTCTTGATATTGAAAAAGATCCATTCCGACCTTGTGAAGATAACGAGGATGCGTTAGGTCCTGAAGTACCTTATATGAGCGCTATAGGTGGACTTATGTATCTTGCAAATTGTACCCGACCGGATATAGCATTTGCTACAAATCTACTTGCAAGATTCAGTTCGTCACCTACGCGCAGACATTGGAATGTAATAAAACATATATTTCGTTATCTTCGGGGAACAATTGACTTGGGTTTATTTTACCCCCGAGTCTCCAATTTCGATTTAGTCAGTTTTGCAGATGCAGGCTATTTATCAGATCCACATAAAGCTCGATCGCAAACCGGATATGTTTTTACTATTGGAGGTACTGCAATATCGTAGCGTTCTCAAAAGCAGACTCTAGTCGCCACTTCATCAAATTATGCAGAAACTATTGCGCTCCATGAGGCATGTAGAGAATGTGTATGGCTCAGATCTATGACTCATCACATTAAAGAAGCAAGCGGAATAGTCACCAATAAGGAGCCAACAATATTGTTCGAAGATAATGTTGCATGTGTCGCTCAACTCAAAGAAGGTTATATCAAGAGTGATAGAACGAAACATATCACTCCAAGATTTTTCTCTTACACCCGAGAACTCGAGAAGAATCAAGAAGTCGATATCCAGTACATTCGTTCAAGTGACAATGCAGCAGATCTTTTTACGAAGGCACTTCCCACTACAACATTCAGAAAACATATTCAAAGTATCGGAATGCGTCATCTACGGGATTTATGAATAGAATGTTATATCCATCATTCCAGGGGGATATTGCGTCACTGTACTCTTTTTCCCTTGTCGTAGTTTTTATCCCATTGGGTTTTTCCATGATAAGGTTTTTAACGAGGCAGTACGTAATACATTGATGGATAATTAAGGGGGAGTGTTAATGGATAATTATCCAATCAGTATTTTATTAATTACTTGCTGAGTAAGTAGTTTTAACCGACTCTTATTGACCGACTTATCAGGTGTATAAATACATGATCTCTTGTAAGAAAACATACACAGTAAGAATAATAAGAAAGAGAAATCACTTTCCCCTCTTATCTCTCTCTCGTTTATTCTCTTTCATTTTCTCACACTCTCATCAACAAACACATAATAATAATATATATATTATATCATATACACAAAAATCATATATATAAACATTAGTTTATAACATAAACAAAATTAATGTGGCCAAGTCGGATTCATAAAATTTGAATATTTTTTTTGATGGAACAAAGATTCCATTAACAACACTAACATTCATACATAAACAATATGACAATAAAAACATCGAGCAAAAAACAACAAATACAATAAAAAAATGTTTAAGTCATTGACATTCAATCTTTCATCCTCATAGTGGTGTGGTCTGTAGATCTCCCGTTAAGTTGAATTCTCTCATAATCAGAACAGAGCGTAAAATAACTGATGTCCGAAATATCTATAGGAAAAAAATTTGGAGCCCTGATTTGTAAATTCTGAATTTTTCCGTTATTCATATTATATAAGCATATTCGATTCACGTCAGCCAACGTTATGACGTCGTTGCTTAAGAACCCCACGGGTTTGAGCCCTATACTTTTAATCTCTTTCACATTCACCCATGAATTCCCAAAACTGCAATCCAGAATCCAGATTTCATGATAATCCACGCCTTCCTTCGATCTCGAACTGATAACTCCAAGCTTTCCTTCGTATCTTGCCAATTTTAGAGATCTGTCGTTCGCTAAATTCTCAGGAACCGGGAAAATTGACCAGGTTTCGGTTTTCAAACAAAACCGAAACACATTTTTGTTGCTCGTTAACCAATGCAAGACCCCGTAAGAAGCAACTGGTTTAGAGGTCCCAGCTCTCAATAAATCTTCTTCCGGTAGCTCCACATTATTTAATCTCTTCCACACAAACGAATCCGAATCGAAAACTTCACAAACGAGAGTGAAATTGAAGTTGTACCTCCTATTCTCCTTGAAAGCTAATTGCGAGAGTCTGAGGATTTTATACCGGAAAGGATCAGTTCCAATCACCATTAAACCGAGCGCGATTGTGAAATACCGGTATTTTGGTTTCGGTAAAATCAGGTACTGTTTTGTGGTTGGTTTGCAGACAATGTACTGATATTGTCTTCCTCTGAACGGACGTTCATTAACACAAAGCAAAATCCCATGACTTGCGTCACAAGCTTCAATCTTTATTGTTCCCAATGGTACAAATTCGAGCGAGACTTCAGACCCATGAGGAATGTTTTCGGAATTTTTGACAAAAGTGGAGTGAACAGTTAGCTAGCCTTCTACGATATTCGAGGAAGTAACCGGAAACAAAATTGGTTCTTCGGAGGTTGAGTTTGAGAAAGGAAGATTCGTAGGTTCTCTTGTTACATTCTTTGTTTAAGACTCTACATTTTTCGAACACCGAAGGAAGAGAATAAGAAAGAATCTCGATGATCATGTCTAGGTTCATCTCAAAAGAAGCCATGATCGTCGAGAACGAATATTAGTGAGAACGTATAATCAAATTGATAAATTGTGAAAGATGAATGTTGGTTTGTTTGTTTTGTACTTATGAAAACAAATAGGTCAATATATACGATTTTTTTCAACCTTATTTCTTTTTAGTTTTGATAAATAATTTTTTCTTTTGGTAATATATATTTATTTAAAATGTAACAACGGAAAAACAAAATCCCGCCAATTTGCCTTTTCAATTTTAAATATTTTAAGAATTCCATTGAATTTTTAAAAAATATTGTGAATGAAACATTCCAAGTTTAAAAATTGATTACCGTATTTTATTTGCATATTATTACAAATTACCAAGATTCTAAAACAGAAACAAATGGAATGAAATATTCATTAGCGTATTTGTGGAAAATGAAAATCGGTTTGGGGTCACTGAATCATCACTGTTCACTTCATTTGTACCGTTTGCATCATATATCATTTAGATTTTCTTATTTTCTATTTAGGAAATAAATAACATGAAAATATGGTGGAAAAAAAATTCTAGATGATAGGCTGCGAATTTAGTCTAGATTCTTTTAACAAAAAATAAATAAATCAATCTCTGTAAAATAGGTAAAAATAAATGACTATAAGAAATCTCATACAAAAATATTTACCAACTGAGACAGATATATTATATACCGTTGTTTAATACCTTGAATGAGGTTTCCTCTAGCTATTTCTTTTTTGGCTCTATTTTACAGAGATTAGTTTAAATTTAACCTTTTTTTAACTCATGCGAGTATGTGACACCCTAGACACACTGATCATTATGTAACTTTTGTTCCACTTCAAGATTAATAGGAGCTGTGTACAATAACAGTATAAATTATACACAAATGATCACTTAAAGAATTCGATAAACATGCGAGTATGTGACACCCTAGACACACTGATCATTATGTAACTTTTGTTCCACTTCAACAATATTTTCATATATTATTTAATTCCTAAATAGAAATAAAAAAAAACTAACTAATATACATGATTAAACGGTACAAGTGAAGTGAATAGTGACGATCCAATGAACCCAAAACGATTTTCAATTTCCACTATTATGGAAAACATATATAACTTTCCAATTGGTAATTTGTGAATCAGTGATATGCGTTGACAAAAAAAAAAACTGATATGCAAATGAAATACGTGATGAATATTTACAATTTTCAATATTTAGTTTTTGAAATTCAATCAAAAACTATTTAAAAAATAAAAGGAAAATTTGCCTATTTAAACTTCATAATGATTAATTATTTATATGCGTTAAAACTCTTAAAATATCTAAAAATAAAAAGAAAATTGGTGATTTTTTTCACTGTTGTTGAAAGGGTTGCGCAAAATATCTGAAATCTGTGATCCGATTTGATATTTGATCTGATCCAGTTCGAAAAAAAAAAGCCAAAGTTCTCTAATCTAGATCCGGATAATTAGATTTAAAAATCATGATACCCGGATCTGATCCAGATCCGCTTTCATATATAATTTTCTTAAAATATATTTAAAAAATTCATCTAATAAATAGAAGAATACTTTAAAATATCACCAAAACTAAAATTTATTTATAAAAACTAGAGTAATATTTTGAATATCCATTAANTATATATATATATATATATATATATTTACTAGAACTCACACACCGTATATTATATTTTTAATTATAATTCACACATCGTATATTATCAGATTTAAACTCATATTATGACACCGCGATAACCTTAATACAAATCACTATGCTACAATACAAGTTTTCATAAACACTTAATTTTTTTTATTTAACCATATTTTCAACATTATACATTTGTCAATATTTATTTATTAATTATATTAAATACATTTCATATAAATAAATTATAAGAAAATCTTTAGATAACATAAATTACTTTAAAAAGTAATCAAATATAATATGCAAATAAAAACATTATAGTTTATAAGAAAACTAGTCCGTATAAATGTTATATAATCTTAAAATATAAAATGTTATCTCAAGAAACACATACATACATATATATATATATATATATTGTAAGGTATATAAACTAATAAAATTTCACCAAGTAAGAAATTTTAAAGAGTTAACAAAAAAAAAGTCTGATTTTGATAATGTATGTGAAGATTTGACTAAGAAAGTTTGATATCAATAAGATAATTAACTTAATATAGGAATTAACATTTGGTTATGGGGGCATAAAAATATAATTTGCACTAATCTAAAAAATTTGACTAGTGGCAGTTGCCCCCCTCTTGGAATAAGTCGATCTGAAGGATGAGATTCGTGATGCAGTTACTGCTTGTATTTGCCAACAAGCATGAGAGGTGGGGGGTCAGCTGACTCCACCTAGTTTGAAAAATATTTGCTTTTTATTTAAAGAAAGATATAATGATCCCATCAAAAAAAAAATTTGATCCCAGTTTTTTTTTAACTTAAATTTGGGTTTATATTAAGTTTAAACTCAACTTAAATACACTAATAAATAATCTATAATCTCAATTATGTATTAGTTAATTTTATTTCTATTTTAGAAAACATAAAAAATGAAAACTTGATTGCTCTTCTTTTTTTTGTCGTCTTAGTCTTCGTCTTCCACGAAGAGAGTCGAAGGAAGTGCAGCAATAAACAACAACAAAATTGATTGAATGAAGGTTAGATTTCTTTCATATATTTTTTAATATTTTACTTTTTAATATGTTTAATTAGATTCTAAGTGTTTATTAATATAGAGATGATATGTCTGAATTCATAGAAAATTTAGGTTTATGTTCATAATCTATAAATTGAATACCTTTAACTTTTAGTTTTGTAATTTGAAATTAACAAATTTGTTTTTTACTAGATAAGTAATAGATCAATTTTTGAAAAGAAAATCTCCATCAACGAATGATATTGATTTAGATGACTTGTCGTATGATTCCGGTGAGAGAAAATGAATACTGGAATATCATCCTAATCAAAGAGACGAGGTAAGACGCAAATATTTGACTGGAAGACCTTGTCAACCTCGTGACCATAGTTTTGAACAACGACTTATAGGAAATACTCTAAGGCGGTTTAATCCTTGTTTTGATCTATGGTGATTTATTAAAATAAAATTATGCCCCCGACAAGAAAAAGTTCTGGCTCCGCCACTGGGATCTTCCAAACGCAATGAATGCTGCTGAGATAACTGATAAGGTTAGACTGCACACATCAATAAGATCTTTGTTGCTTTGCATCGTTATTTACTATGAGCTCTCAAAACAGAGAACTAACACTCTACGATTGTTCTTTTCAGGTACATCGGTTTGGTACGGTCCGGTATTTCAGTAATTCAGTTTGTTCGGATTAAAGAGTTCGGTTCGGTTAAAAGTACTTTTGTTGTTACCGAAGGAAAACCGAAATTCATATTATTAATTGATCTAGGCACAAGCTTTATCGAAGTTTGAAGAGAAATCATTTTCGTATTTTGAGGTTTTACTTTGTTAGCAATGTGACAAATTCATTAAAATAAAATTTTAAAAAATTGAGAAAGCAAATAAAAAAGTTTGAAGAAACAATAATCAATGTCATATTTTCACATAGACTTTTTTCTTTATCTAATTAGAAAAATAAATAAAAGATCAAAAGAATTTTTTATTGGTTTACAAATAGGTCCCAAAATTTGTGTGTTGTCCTGATCTATTATGGGCCCATAGGATGTTGGGTCGGGCCCGAATGTGATGTGTTATGTTTATTTGTGCATACAATCTCCAATGAGAGAGATACCTTTCTTTTTCCTTTTTTTTTGTTTTTAAGGACGGCGAAACAAAATTTAGTGGACGTAACGCGCATTAGCGCATGTACGAATATCAAGATTTATTCATATATTTTTATATGTTGTGGTTAGCTTTCGGGACGTGTTAAGGGATTAGGTTAAAATAAGAGCCATAATATTATACAATTCCCAAATGTTCGTTGGACAATAAACACATTCTTTTGACTTAATCGTTGTAATTAATTCAGTCATTTGCAACCAGGCTCGGCTCAAAACATATAGGGGCCTTGTGCTGTGATAAATTATTTTCAAAAGTTGGACCCTATATTGCACACTTTAAAACACTATAAAATTTTTTTAAAAAATTGTTGAAAATCGTATGGGCCCAGTGCACAAACACCTCCAACCCATACCTAAAACCGGGTCTGGTTGCAGTCATCAGGGGCAAATCTAGAGCATAAATTTATAATGGGGGCAAAATCAAGAGAGTGGGGTTATCGAACTCCTCATATCAAAATTCAGAGGGTGCAACTTCAACCATTAACACCAATTATCTTCTAAGTCTAAGCAAAATAATGTTTTCTATAAATTTAATGGGTGCATGTGCACCTCTTGTTTATATATTAGATTTGTCCTTGGTTGCAGTGCCGGTCCATACATTTTAGAGACTACAAGCAACTTAATAAAAAATGGCCTTTTTAGATATTTTGTTTTGAAAGAAAATTGCCATTTTTTAGATATATTTTTTTTGAAAGAAAATTGCTATTTTTTCCAAAAACAGGCCTATTTGTTTCCATTGGATTATAGTTTCACGTGTAATGTTTAGAGCTGACCCGGAAACAAAAAAAAAAAGAAAAAAGAAAATCAGTGGTTTAAAAGTATTTATGAGAAGCAGAGAAGGTAATATTGATTAAAAAGAACAAAGTTCAAGTAGTTAATAGATCAATTGATTAAAAAGGTAACATATTGTTACGAAAAAAGGTCGAGAGTTTGATTCCAAGTGAGGCAACCATTTAGGTATGCATGCTGGCATAAAAACTCGACCGGCGAAACCCAACCCGAACCGACCCGAAAATTTGGGTTCGGGTCGGTTTCGAGTCTGCCCTAAAACTCAAACGGTTCTTTCCTAAATTACTTTCGGTTCTCGGGTCGGTTCATGTAAAACCCGAGATCCGATCGGGTATCCCATATTTACAACTAATATAGTATTCACATATAATATAGGAAAAATTACAGTGGAAGGCACATTTTGAGTTACAAATTACACCATAAGTCACATTTGACTCTTAAGGCACATTTGGGGTACCGAAAGACTCTTATACCCTTTTAACTCATTTATTCTCCTCTCGTAAACCTCTCTCTTTTACTCTCTCTCTCCTCCTAAGTAAATGAAAATAAAGTTGCAAATAATTATAAGAATAAGACTTTATTATCATCATCATCTAAAAAAAGGCAACACCTATGAACGAAGAAGGCATAGAATTATCTCAAAACGCGTGTCTCTTCCCTTCTTCACATACGAATATACGATTCTATTCCGATTTGGATTCCAATTTGGATTTGGATTTGGATTTGGATTTGGTTTGAGTGAGAGATTCTTCCTCCACGTTACGTTGAATTCTTGCTTCCTTCCTTGTTTGGTGTTGTTGTACCCTTCAATCTCGCTTTTTTTTTTTTTTTTTTCTTCTTCATTTTGATGGATTGATCTGATTTCGGGGGAGTTTCGATCAGATTGAAACTGAGCTTTTATTTTTTTGGGTCCATTCCATCAGGTGATTTCGATAATTTTATGGGTTTGATTCCAGCTTTTCTAATTTCTGGGTTTGGTCGCATCAGATTGGATTTGGGATTGCCTTCGGATTCTGGATTTCTTTTGCAATGAGTTGTGTAGTTCTGATGTGGAATGGATCTTCTTCAGATTTCTTTGGTTTTGGCTTATGGATTTGTTTTGATTATTTTTATGCCCATTAACTGATTCCGCGTTGCAAGTCTGATCCGGTATGGAAGGATCTTTTTTTATATGTTTGTGCAGATTAGGTGGAGAAAGAGGAAGTGAAGGAAGTTGGTCAGCAATGGGAAGATGACTGGGTTGATGATGATGTCAATGACGATAAGTCTTCTCATCTTGACTATATATCAAATCGATTGCTTCAGCTAGATTCTGCAATTGAGAATTTGAGAATTGAATTTGAAGTGGATAATGAGAATTGAGAAAGAGATGAAGTGAGTTTTATGTTTAGTTTACATTTATGTCGTCTAAATTCTAAAATTCTTGAGTCTTGATCGTTGCTTTTGTGATTATTGCTATTGTCATATATCAAATGGAGCAAAATGGGAGTACCAATTTCGATTTCTTCAAATTGGAGGCCATTGAAGATAAATCTCATTCTTTTGAATTA
Source organism: Eutrema yunnanense (assembly GCA_002933935.1). Lineage (NCBI taxonomy): Eukaryota > Viridiplantae > Streptophyta > Magnoliopsida > Brassicales > Brassicaceae > Eutrema > Eutrema yunnanense. The sequence goes on along the minus strand of PKML01021855.1, from coordinate 307,219 downwards.
AAAACATTTCGATTCAGTTCCGATTTTTCGTCATTTGTTTTCGGTGGAATTGGCTTTGTAGATTATGTTCACATTGAGATATTGAATCATTCATGTGTATTTAGTTGGTTTAACAGAATTATATGTGCTATGTTAGACAAGAGTTAAGCAATAATTTACGTGGTTAACGTTCATGATTATGCAGGAAAAGTGTGATAATCTAGAGGATGCAGGAAACAATAGAAATTCAAGACTCCACGGAATCTCGTCCAAGGAATTTCGTCCACGGTAGTTCGTCCACGGAAGCTCGTACACGGTAGTTCGTCCACGGTTATTTTAGGTGTCTTTTTTTGTATACAGCTCAATATTGGCTCTTATGATTTTGTATTTTTGGGGTTTTCTATGGTGCAAACTTAAACACTTGTTTCAAAACACTCTTTACCACTTTCACTATCGACACATCCATTATCTATGTACACCATACCTTAACCATAGTATAGTGATACATCGTAAGAACATGAATGGTTATTGCGGGGTCTTCCAAATTTGCTTTGTAAATTCAGGTTGTGCAGCTACTGGGAGAGGTCGAATCTCAATGATTCTAGATTTTTTTGTGGATAGTGACCGACTCTTCTCATAGACAAAGTTACTTGGTGTAATAAATCAATCGTGATTGGTGTAAACTTTAACATCTTTGCTAAGATTCGTGAGACGACTCTTCTCTTTTATCCACGCTCTTGTATCCACGCTCTCGTATCCACGTTTTTGTATCCACGTTTTCGTATCCACGTTCTCGTATCCACGCTTTCGTATCCACATCTTACGTAACAGATAATGAAGTTTTGCAAGCATGTGATCTGTGTTATTTTACGTTATTTCCCATTCAACATTTGTAAGTAACGCTTTTGGTGAAACATAGCAAACAAGTCTTTATCATATAATCGATTCATAACACAATTACAAAAAACAATTGGAATTACGAACAGAAAATCAGATTAATTAAGCTTTCTAAGCTGCATTATCCATCAAAAAGAAGTTATATGTCAAAACAACTCAGCACCATTCTCGTGGACAAGGACTCATATATAGGACATGGACAATGGCTCATATGTAGGACATGGACAACGACTCATGGACAATCGTTCTCATATAGTTCTTCTGGACAACGGCTCATGGACAATCGTTCTCATATAATTCTCGTGGACAACGGCTCATGGACAACGCCTCATTGGACATGCTCGTGGACAATGTCACCTGCAAAATTCAACAAAAAACCACCTGCAAAATTTATCAAGCCCATCCATTTTCAGGCTACAATCAACATTAACCTGACTCTAACCCGTGCTTGTAAACCCCAGCACAATTATGACCGAGTAGTTCTCGTGGACAACGGCTCATGGACGACCGGCAAAATTCAACGGCTCATGGACGACCGGCAAAATTCAAAGCTGCTCAAAACCTGCAATTGCAACATTAAAACCCAGAAAACATGCATCTCCGTTCTCGACCCGATTTGCTCAAGAGTATAAAAAGCTGCTCAAAAATCTGCAATTAAACCAAGAACAAAATCTGCAATTAAACCAAGAACAAAAACCAAGCAACAGTAATCAACTTGACGGATTCGAAGCGTCAAACAAAATCAAGGTACATGTTAAGCTGTGAAGGAGAAAAAAAATCATGAAACTTAAAAGGATGAGTCTGTGGTATCGTAGTCTGAATTTGCAGAACTCATTTATCCTCTCAAATTACTGTTGCAGGTTTTGAAAGAGAGAGAGTGGGATCTGGCTGAACTTGAGGGTGTGCTCTTCGCCGGCGAGCTGGAGGTTGTCACCGGAATAACATCATCACCGAGCATACCGGAATAACGTTGTCACCGACGAAGCCAGAGAATCTGGAGCCACCGGAGGAAGCGTGAGCAAAGCAAAAATAGAGGATAAAATTGAGGAATCTCAAACTGAGAAGAAGAGAATTCCAATTCCGATTGAGAAGAAAAAGGAGAAGAAGATATTTGAGAGTGATATGAGTTTCAATGTCGAAGAGAGATAAAACAAAGGAATTTCCTCGTCAATGTTGAAGAGAGAGACATAGAGTTGAGTTTAAGAAAGAAAAAAATTAACCAGAGGCTAAAAAAGGATTTTCACACCCCTGAACAGTATAAAAAGTGCCTCAAGAGTCACTTGTGACTTATCTGTAATAAAAAGTGAGGAAAGTGCCTTTCTTTGTAATTCACCCTATAATATATATATATATATTCGGGTTATTCCGGGTTATTTTCGGGTTATTTTCGGATTATTTTTGGGTTATTTTTAGCTATTTCGGGTTTTTCGGGTAATTCGGATAATTCGGGTTCAAAACTGACCCGAACAAACCCGAATTTATTTTTGATTCCATATCGGATTTCATTTAAAATCTTACAACCGACCCAAACCCGACAAGATCCGAACCGAACTGGATCGAATTTTTGTCGGATGCTATTCGGTTCTTATCTTCTCTAATTTTGGATACCAGAAAACCGATAATCCGATCCGAACCATGGACCCGAATGCCCAACCATAATTAGGGCAGTTAAAAACTGTTAACCACTAACCATAACAAGATCCATATAACTTCCATCCAATTTTGGTTTGGTTACGTATATATTTTTATACTAATAAGATAATAATTTTTGTTTTGACATACTAATAAAATAATAATAACCCATACCAAATAGACCCAAAACGCGTGGAATTCCAAAATGCGAAGGTGTAGGGTTTAAAATATTATTATTTCCTGTTTAATATTTTTAAATTTAAAGGATGTCGATTGGTAAAAACAAAGTTCTAATATTTTACCAAATTAAATAATTTTCCATTTAAAATTCCCGTATATTTTATTTTGATATCAAGGTCATGACCGAAATTAGGCACTAATTAAAAATACATAAGTGTGTTGATGTGGTAAGCATAGGAGCCTCTCGAAGCTTTTTTTACACACGAAAACAAATTATATTTTTCTTCTCAATGTCTTTCGTGTTGGAACTGTCAAATATTTTAGTGTTAAGTAATTTTTTTTTTAATAGTCTTTCATAGTATATAGCTAAACAATTCTTTTCATGAAAATTATTTTGTCTTTAAATGGAAATTCAAAAGAAGCAGGAAGCCTACATTTGTATAGGCTGGAGAATTTGGAAAATGTAAGAATCAGAAAAACTCTCTGAAATTCTGTATATTTCTGATAGGGTTTTACAAAGGAGACAATTCTCTATTTATACAAAGGTAAAATAATCCTAACTATATAAGGCCCAATACATATATACCCAATAAGCCTATATCTCTCAATACCCCTCCTCAAGTTGGAGCATGGAGATCTCGAATGCCCAACTTGCACAAAATATCTTGAAAATGACGACCTCCAAGTGCTTTAGTGAAGACATCCGCCAATTGTTGAGTAGTAGAAACATGCTGTGTCTGAATGATTCCAGTTACGATATCATCTCGAATGAAGTGGCAATCAAGCTCCACATGTTTCGTCCTCTCATGAAACACAGGATTCGCTGCAATATGAAGCGCAGACTGACTATCACAATACAAATCCATTGGACCAGAATGTGCAATACCCATCGTGGTCAAGACACTCTTAATCCACTTCAATTCTTTCACCGCCACAACCATAGCTCGGTACTCTGCTTCTGCCGAAGAGAGAGATACTACATCCTGCTTCTTTGACTTCCACGATACAGGTGA